>JAOVYX010019378.1:0-18598 GCA_035668315.1 Drosera spatulata | reverse complement strand
TGGGGACGGAGGAGATGTGTTGCCAACTTCATGGGCCGGATCTGTCCGTTGAGGAAGAGTTCATCAGCAAACCCGATCTCTTCAGGCCCGGCCCGGTTGAACTCGAATGTTGAGCTCATAGTTGCAGTCGTGGTGGTGCAGGAGGAAGGGGAAGAGGGGATGGAGGAGGAGGCATAGCGTGAGGAGGAGGAGAGGACGAAGTGCATCGGGCTAGCCGGAGCCGAGTAGTAGAAGCCAGAGGAGGAGATGGTGGTGGAGGTGGAGTTGGGGTGTCGGGGAGAGGAAGGGGCGCTCACGAAGGGGGTGGAGGATGTGCTGTCAATGTAGTAGTCGTCGAATGGGTACGGGTCCCCCAGTGGAGCCTGTGCTGGTGGTGGTAGTGGTGGCAGATGGTCGGAATCCATGGTGGCTGCGTGGTGGTGCAGTGGTGGTGAATGGGGAGAATGGAGAGGAGTGGGCGGAAGGTGGGTGTCGGAGGTGGGAGATTATAAGAGAAGAGGTGGGGAGGTGAAATGTCGGGATTGGCCCTGTGGGATTGTACGGGGAGGAGGTTATGATGATGAGTGTTGAAGTGCGGTGTTAAATTCTGTGGATTTCGAGTGCGGTCTTAAATTCCCAAATTCACATCCGGGTCTGACCGAATAATCCCAACGAATCTAATTCCTTTTTTATCATAATATATATATATAATTAATAAATAATTAAATTAAAATAATATAAATTAATGATTAAGATTGATGATTATAAGTTTATCGAGCATTATTTTGTGATAAAATATCGATAAATGATTACATCGATTTGTGGATAAATACACCAGGAATTCTGCATCGAACTATAAATATTGATGTCTTAGCTTGATAAAATTTTCATATAGTTAATGATATTTATAGTTGTAAAAACTTACCCATAGGTGAATGTTTTGACTCTGTCTTGAATAATGATCTGCATGCCATGATGCGAACTTTCTACTATGGTGAATCATGCAACCACGACATGATTAAATTAACCCTTTATTTTTCTAAGATGACCTTCCCACGTTATCACGTACTTTCGCCTCGTCGCCTCCTCCCTGCAAATTGCGTGCCGTCACGTTCCTTGCTCTTTCTAAAGTCTCGCCCTGTCAGCGCACTTGGTCCCAATACCATTTAAACAATCTCAGCCGTCCATTAGCGGCCTGCTTTCTAGGCTCATAGGATACCAAGGCCGATGATGAATATCCCACCCAATCATATTAGTAGGAATAATTTTTCTGCACGACGTAATGAAGCAACGTTTTCTATAAACAGCTTCAAAATGGAATGAATCAGATATGTTGATCCAGAAGAATGAGTTTATAATACACATACTAGTTCTTCTGATTGCATCACCTCCGACGATTGTATATGCATCGTAGACTAATAATCTGAATTCACTCTGTAGTCTATAGTTTCAAACAAAAAGGAAGGTTTGAGATGCAAGGTTTTGAATACTCGATACAATTCATCACATGGGATCCCCTTTCATTGTTCATACCATAAATCTGATTATTTTTACCTACAAATTAACTATGGTCACACCAAGGCATATGTATAGATTGTGGTCCTGATAAGATGCCACTGTTACACTTTTCTTTTCCTTTTTTGTGGATGTTTGACTGGGAAATTTCATCATGGAAGCAAAGAGGGCCGCCCCCCGACCATTTCTAATTATTTGTCTTCACTTTGGTCGTTTTTTGCAGCTTTACATATGTACGTTACTTCTTGTTGGAGTAATATATACCTTTTAAACATAAACACATGCTGACCTTCAGGCCTTTGCATGTTAAAATTTGAACATATTTTCATTCAAATCTAAGGTTTTATACTGATCAAAGGACAAAAAAAAAAAGAAGTTGTTCTGGTAGAACAAGAACTTTTAGCATTACCTAACTATATTTTCCATCTTCCAACATTGAACAAGAACAATGTATGTAATATACATCGAATATCAACATTGTATTTAGATTGATGTCAGGCCCAGCTATATGGTCATCACATCTTCTATTTTACAGATCAAAGGGAGCAAGATAGATAGCCGCGGTTCCTCGTATTTAAACTCACCATTATGATTGTAAAGTTCAGCTTTAGAATTTCAAAGGAGATTGTAAGTGCCACTTGTTGAGCTAATTAGTTGACGACTCAAAAGTAACTTTAAGACCAGGTTGATATTGACCCAATTAGCAGCCTAAGCTACTTCGACAAGTTTGGAAATACAGGCAAATACGGAAACTAGTCCCAACACATTTTTGTATTCTTTATCGTTTCAAAATATAATCAGCATATAATATTTAGTAATTTTTTCATATAAAAAAATATCAAAATAAATCACCATATGCTACACTACATACACTGTCTCCATTCATAAACGTTACAGTAAAAATATTCTTTTTTCATCAAATCCCACAAAAATTCAACACACGCATAAATCCACGTAACAAGTCAAACTGTTCGTTATATAATAGGACGGAGTGAGTATAACATTCCAGATAATACAGGCCAATATGGATTCGATATTGCTTCAAACAAACAAGACCATATGGCGGGAGTCCACCTTTTCTTTGATGATCGAAGTCGAGCAGATTGATCGACGCACATGTTAGAATAATGAATAGGGTAGAACACCATAACGCCGATCAGGGCTTTGCCCCAAAAGTTAAGTGCTGGAACATCATCAGCAGAAGAGCGTGAGTTCCGCATACAATCTAATCTTGTACAACAATAGTTTGAAAAAAACAGCGGCACAACAATGAGGTAAGGAGTGTACGTTCCATGTGATCTGATCTTGCAAGAATGTAACAAGAATGCTTTAGAGCAATTACAATGTTCTGAGCCATCTGTAAGCAGAAGTATTTCCAAGCACTAAGCTCTGAAGATATGTATATCGATGCCACGTATAAAAACCATCGGGGAACAGAGAAGGATCAACAGGTTCAACGAAGTCATCGGGCAATGGATCCAATCCAACATCTTTGAGAACATTGGTCTCAAAATCATAAGATCGAACATTAGTGTCGCCTTTCTCCCCGTCACAGATGAGCAATTCACCGTTGTTCTTAAGGCACATTGGACGAGGCCATATCGAAGGAATTCTGATGGAGTATCTCTCGCTCCATGTCTTGGTGTCGTTGAGCTCTTCCATCACCCGTAGACAACAACTGTCATGAAAATCATCCAGCAAACCCAATGTCTCATTTCGAAAAACCAGGAGAGACCGCCTCTGCGTGATCGTTGATGTTGGTATGCTTGCATAATTAAGCATCTCGGTAGTTGCATCAAATGTAAAGGCGTGATTGGCTATATTCCCAGGTCTGTCGCTCACCAAACCAATGACTTGCCCCGTTGAGGAAGACAGGATAACTCCAATGCCACCATACGGTATATCCTTCAGGAACAGCAACAATCTTCCTTTTCCATATGCCAGTTTTCAGCGTAGACACATACGCCAGGGTAGATCGAACGACGTAACCAGGAACATCACGTCCCCTCTTAGTTCCAACAACCACCACCTTATAATCGTTCCTTGATATGTTGAATGACAGACCAACAGCGGTTCACGATGGAGGAATCTCAATGAACTTTCGGATGGATGGGTTCAGCAAACCAATGGGAGGATAATCCTCCCGATAATATTGCCTATTGATCACCAACAGCATCACTCCATTGACGTAGCCCATGAATTTGTAGGCCACAAAGCGACCACCCTCCCCAAGGCAAACAAGGTTCGTCGGATTTCAAAAACGTGTTGCTGCACTTGACAACGAGTGACATAACCCAACCAAAAATTCTCGCTTGTTCTACGACCAAAAGATGAGTCGCGTCTCGATTGTTCATTTGCTGGGACATATGGAGGGAGACAAATTTGGGATTGTCTATCATACAATGCCATGTTTTACAGACACATCTGGACTTTAAAAGCACCTTCGCCGGCAGACACACCCATATGTTTGTGAGTATTTCCGGATGCAAGTATGGGATCACATCTCGTCCTTGCATCTTCGATTCCATGTATTTTAAGATGCTGAGGCTTGACAAGCACACAAAAACAATCTTGTAAGCAAATCAATAACATGCTTGTCGTAGATAAATCAAAAATAGCAACAAGAAATATACAGCATTGATACGAGTACCTGGATCATTATGAATGCATGACGGCAAAATTCCATGACGATAGTTTATACGTGCAAAAAGTTAATTACAAACAGATTAACAAGTTCCAACAACGGGACTTTCTTTTCTTTCCACCATATAAGACGCAACTCAAGTAGACCAACTTATTATGTGCTTTGAAACGAAAACTATTACTTCCTCCCTAATCCGACGTAGAATTTTATATGAGTGTTTGATTTTCTGTGAATTTTGATAAAAAAATAATATTTTTTAGTGGTAATGAGGTATGTAGCAATGGAAAGAGAAATTACAATTAAATTGAGACGGATAGAGTATTTATCACTATTTTTAAAAAAGATATTTTCTTTTTTCATCAAATTTCATACAAATTCAACACATATATGAAATCCCATTATAACGATCCGATTTTTCATTAATTATTAATGATACATATGACGTCACTACCGTTGAACCCAACGCCTCAGTTAGACAAAAACTATACATCATATCTTAGTCATAAGAATTAAGCTAAGTTCACGTATACATCATTAGTTTAGAAACTTTTGATGCACTGAATTATAACTCAGAATATCATCTTCGCTGCGGAATTTACTTTTTTCTTCTTCTAAAATCAGATTACCTTTCACACACAAGTTACATCTAACATCAAAATTTAGATCGCACTTTTCTCCAAGTCTTGCTCCTGTAAAAAGAGAAGAGGAAAGACATAGAAAAATAATTGTCGTGAGCTATAGGAGCTCAATAACCTATCGGTCCCTTTCCCAGGGGATTACATGAGAGAAAAAGATAAAAAAAAAAAATGATCATTTGGATTTTTTGTTCCAACATCCTGGAATCAACACATCTGTCAAATAAAGCAGTTTAAACGCATAAATAATCTATTCTAGTATATTAGAATAAACACATTACTCAAACAACACAGAATCACCAAACAAGGATCGAACCGAACAACATCACCGCACCAAACATCCTTCTCCTTTTCCAACTCTAGTCATTTATACGTTCATGCATATTTTATTTCGCGAATACCTCAAATATGTTATTGGAAACATACTAAACACAGAGTGTCACATTTACTACTGTAATACCCTTTCTGATATGACGGTTAAGATCTCCGTATCAAATAAATTGAGACAAAGACACTGTGACACGACAGGTCCCCAGTTCAAGTCTCATGCACTGCTGCATTCAACAGTTTACTCAAAACCCTGTTACACTTACCATCATATCAATCACACAGAATGACAGGCAATAAATATCCTCAATGCTATAATTATATCCGTGGCGAGACTTATTCAATTTTATAACTAAGTTCTCTTCAACTTTAATAAAAGGGACATCCGCGAAAGGGGATTAACCAAACCGGAGTTCAAGGTTTCGTACAGTGAGATACCCTCATACTAAAACGACCTCACAAGATCGATGAAAGAATGTCACCACCAAGTCACTATATAATGCATACAACAGACACAACGTTCTTTGTGTTTTATACCACGGAGTTATCCCACCAATAATGGATTTACACTCTTTTCACTCAGTCATCATCTTTATACCAATAAACAAGACATAACACAAATATACAAATCATCTTATCACGGCACACAGCAAGTGATAGACAATAAGATATGTTGGAATACATTTTATATCAAATACAATTAGTGACTATGATAAAAAATTCCAACGCATATTCTATATACTCACGGTATAATAATACCCATCGTCACACACAATAAATCTAAACATCATTTTTTACCACAGTTCTTCACATGCACATACTTAGCCTCGTTCTTAAATGACAACGATGAGCGTCTCCAACTCCTATAATATAATAGAATACGCGTATTAAGACGCACTCTTACGAATGATTGTTCATCTTATGGAGTTAAGCATATTTGTTCGTATTTTTTGAAAAACCCTCGTAGTAATATTATGTGGGGTGTCAAGCTTTGATAAAAGTTTTTGATACTTATTTTGATAGTTCATGATGATGATTTTATATATTCATCATCATTAAAAATGTTTATGAACATTTGGAGTTGTTTCGGGATCAAAACTCTTCATTTTCGGTTTCTGTCCAAGATGACCCTTCGACATGTTTCAATCTATAACTTTTCGTATACAACTCCAAAAATTATTTCGTAAAATTTTAAATGAACCATACTCTATAATCTTTCTATAAAATCAAAATTTTTATCATGAAACCTTATCAATAATAACAGTTTATTTGTTCAAGTTTATATTTTTTGTTAGATCAGACAATTTTTATGTTTGGGCTTAAAATCATTATTGGAATATGAAAACCATCATGACCAAGTACCAACCAAAAAACCACCTCATCCCTTAAATCTATATTTATATAAATACATAATGCCGCAATCACTCTTGTTTTTTTTATTTTATTATTTATTATTGGTTAATTGGGCTTAAAGGCTTTTAAGGTTATGAACTTTTAATGATTAATATGTGTGTTGAAGTTCTTAATAATTATGGGCTTATGATTTTTTAATGATTAATGTGTGATTGAGTTTCTAATGCTTAGTGTGTGTATAAAATCGTAACACTTTTTTATTGATAAATTGAGACCAATGCATTTATGATGGCTATGAATCTCTAAAGATTAATATATACGTTAGAGAAAAATTTAAAAAACACAATACAACATTCATGCGCAAAAGATTCTCTTTAAAGTTTTAATAATATATTAGATTACTAACCTGTACATTGTACGATAAAATATCATAATAGATAAAAATAACATTACATTAATTAAAATATAATTATTTGATATTTATGTCAATTAAAAGACAATTTAGGTCATATATCATGTTTCAAATATAATTTTATATTTTTAAATAAATAGATTTAAATTTATAAACTATGTATTATTATTTTTATATATTATTTATAATGTAATATTTGAAATTAATTTTAGATAAAAATAAATGATAAAACAAAAAATTAAAAATACTCCATTATAATTAAATAATTAATAATTACAATAAATCACTCTAGCATATATCTTTTCTAAAAATATTACTAAAATATATAAAATCCCCTGAAAATATAATCTTGTCCCCTCTTTTTCCTTTCTCCTCCTCCACCGCCTCTCTCCTTCTCCTTTCCCTCTCCGATTCCGCCGATGTCGATCAATCGTGTAATTGTTCATCAACCCCAAAAACCCCAACTCAACACAAATCCTAAAATCTCCAGCAACCAAATCACTTCACTTTCGACAACAGAACTTCAAACCCTAACCAGACAATTGCAATGCAAATATCAGAGAATCGGCACTCAAAGGGTACACACTAGTCGCGAGCATCGACAAGAAGAACCCATCGTACCTGCAACCAAACATCAATCAAAACGAATTCTGAACCCTAAAAATCAACCACAAGCTGCTTCAAATATACAAATCAACCAATTACGATGATGGATCAAATTGATCGATGGAGAGATTCGAGGAACGCGTGGGTGGATCAATTCGGTATGCATGATGATTGGATGATATTCTCGTTGTTGTTGGTTTGACATCATGAAATTGTCAAAGAAAATTTTACTGGCGCACGCACTGTTTTGAAACAGTGCGTTGGTACAAACCAAACAGCTGCCAATACAAATTTATTACTTGTTGCATAATTTGTACTTGCTCCATCCCATTATTTTTGCAACAAAAGGACCTGGCTTAAGGATTTAGGGAGGGGTTGAATATTTTGCAACTTCCTAATGTGCCCTTAAGATAAGTGAATGAGAGATGAGGGAGAAAAATGATAGCGGGTTGTAAGGATGTGATATGAAGTGAGATTAGTTTTCTACGTTTGACAATCTGCCTTCGTCAAATAAGAATATGTTATGAACTTTGGGATGGAATGGCAGAATGATGCAATATTTTGGGACGGAGGTAGTATTAGATTGGCTCTTCTATCATTATTTCTGTGTCATACTTCATACTATTGTCAATCAACATTTGTGTGAAGAGTTTTACTCCGTAATTTGTGCTGAATTAGTGTTTCAGGTGTTTAGGGCATTCTCCTGCCAAGGATCCTCCAGATTTCTAGTCTAGCATTACTTGCTCTGTAGGATTATGTTAAGAATTGATTTTGCTACCACTTCTCACTTATTACATTGTTGTTGTCTTTTCATTGTATGCTATATGGAGTGGCTCATTTCTGGAGATGTGTTTAATGAATGAAGCCAGAGATTTCACTGTTCTATTGGCAGGAGCTAATTTGTGACTAGCTTTTTGATGTACTTGTTAGGAGCGGAGAAATTTGTGCCCTTACTTTATGATTTGGTAAGTGATCATCGCTGCCATATGTTCATTATTTTGGTACTGTGTTTGCAAGAACATCCTTTTGATGTGTTGAAAGGAAATGAATTTAAGCATTCATCAAGATAAAGGGGAAAAATGATTGTACATGTAGAACTACAGTTGTAGGTTGTTTTGCATGACTGATTTTTGTAATTAGTTTGTGCTGGTGTCAATTGTTGCAGTTTTTTTTGGGATGCATTGTCGTGGTCTGAACTGTAGTGCGCTCTGGTTTATGAATCCGGGAGTCATACTGGCTCATAAAATGTCACTCTCGTATGTCTAATTTGTGTCCTGCCCTCCAAAGTCACTGAAAAAGATTAGTCTCGTGTGTGCCATTTGTATTTTTCCTAGCTGAACATGTTTGTCTTCAATTGTTTTTCGGTTACAATTGAAGAATAACATAGTAGTCCCAACAATCTAATATTCACACACTTACCCTCAAGTTGAAGCATATATTGTTTCTTTCAAAAGAATCATATAGCTAGGGATAACCAAATGACAGCAGCATGTAGAATGGACTTTTAGAATCGGACTAAGTGGTAGTGGTAACGATTTTGATCTAAATAGAGTTGTAGCAAAATCAGATCATGCAATTGTAGTGCTAGATCTGCATTGAGCGATATTAGGTTAATAACTAGCATTATTATTAGGAAGAGAGTGTGTTGAGTTTGTACAACTTGTTGCTGCAAGCCTCACTGAGAAGGGATAGAGAAGAACTCTATTGTCAAACACATTGTTTAGTGGGGATTCTTTTTGTCGATGGGATTTCTCAGTACATGAGGTTTCTTTAGTTATACACGCTAGTGATTACTAACCTAACAAATTATTTGAAAGGTAGCACATTCACAAATCACACCACCCTCAATCCCTAGGCGGCTAGGCTGTTGGGTTTTCCTTTGTTTTTTGTCTTTTTGTCTTTCCCTTTTTTTGTTTGTCTCAGTATCTTGTTTAGTTGCAAAGAAAATAGCTGCATTAAGTGTGCAAAAAATCTTTGGGATGAAGTGTTTAAATTCAACAACGTAGAAGAGTAGTGTGCTTTAGTTGCTAGTGTCAAAATCTTTCTTTCTTTATTTCACTTAGTTTGATTTTTACTAGAAACTTTTTTTTAAGAAAAAAGGAAAAATGAATGTTATGTCTTTTATAAATTCAGGATTCTTGGAAGAGCTTGACCGATCTTTTTGCTACTGGGGTGATATTCGCTTTATTTCCCTGTCATACATCTATTCAGGTAACAATATCATGCATTTTTTAGCGATTAAAATGATCATTCCTAATTAAGCTTTATTGGTTGCGGCGGCAGCTTTCTAGATGTATGGTTATTGTAGCATCTCAAATAATAGACTTAGAGGATTAAGACAGGTGAGCTATTTCTTAGTTATCTCTTTTTCATAATTTTTTCATTATGTTGATGGTTGTTCTCTGATTTTCATGATAATGTGTTTGCCTTTTGCAGTTATATGACTAATTTGACGAAACACATTGTGGATTACCTTTTGAATTTATATAAGAAGAACAATATGTTCGATGTGACTAAGAGACCAGAAGTTATTTTCATGGTGCGTTCATATTCAATTCATACGCTAACTTCCAATAGCTATAAGTTAAAAGTTTATTGCCAGTTTTTACGTTCTTCTAAGAAAGAGCACTATAAATTTGTAGGTGAAGAGCATGTTCGAACGACTGTGTGGAGCGGCAAGTGCCTCATGCTCATCGTTGAAACTTCTAACCAGTGTTTATCGTGTGGGATTATCTGTGTTCCGGCTCTTCTAACCTTCATTGAGGTTTACAAAGATGAGGTACTGTATGTTTTTGGTGACTTAATTTGAAGCATGTTACTCCTATCATGAATCGTTTGTTTTCTGCACTGCTATTGCCTTCAACCCATCTCACTATCTGATTTCAAGTAGTTATGTCAAAGTCTAGATTCAAGTATCTCTGAAGGCTTTTGCAGCTCAATATTGATTATTTTATTCTAGTTGCTAAAAATTCTATTGCTGTTATCGAGGCCATACAATGTAGGTCTTTGTCATAAGCATGCTTATTTCTTGGAGATGAAACTTTTTCCAACGTAGAAAATTTGGTTTTCTTGTGTAGATAAATCAAGCACCATGATTAATGGCTGCTTACAATTGACTGTTAGTGAAAATATGTTGTGAAACTTTTCGTTGTGGTATTGGTACTTTGCAGAGTGAGTGTGGCCAATTGTATGCTCAAGGACCATAGGTTGCTTAATGGTGTAATTTTAATTTTTTTATTTTTCAAGGCAACTTCTGTCTGAATTACCAAATTTGCTCTTTATTACTTATCTTTCTTCATTATATGGAGGTTACTTGTAATAGATGTCTTGAAAAAGGTCTTGATGTATCCTGAGCTGCCGTTCAAACCATCTTCAATGTGCTTAAACGTGGACAAAACAGTCTAGGTCTCCCTTTTTGTGTTCTAGTGATACTTGTTGCCTTGTAGGTGAGTATGAATGAAAAAGAGATTATATTGGATCAAACAAACAGCGTCAATTGGACCTAATTTGTTATTCTGAAATCATGTGTCTTCTTTTTGGTCTTACGAGGAAAAGGGTGCTATACTGATGCTGGTCAATCTTGTGTCCAGTATGCAGTTCTTTCTTTGGTACTTGATTTTTTTTTGCCCAGTGGGTGCATGGGCAAATTTTTGCTGTCAAAAATCTGTGTGGATCCCAAGATAAGAAAATTCATCCTGAAGAAGCTGTTGCACTTGTGAAGATGTGTAAGCAGTTTTTTCAGAAATGTTTATCGCCGAATCTTGAGGTAATAAAATTGTAAGATTAGTAACTACGTTTTTTTTCTTGTACAAGTGCCTATCTCTATGTGTGTTTTGTGTCGTAGATTTCTGCAAGAGAGCTATGTAAAGAGAGTTCAAAGGAGGGGCTCAAGCTTTTTCTATCAATAATGAATATCTTGGAGTGCCTTTGTTGCAATGATCTGGTGAGGATTTCTTCCTTCTGTTTTTGTTCGATGAAGAAAAAGTGTTGGCGCCAAACAAAAAAGTAATGACTTTGAGTTGGCAGAAAACGGTTGTATCTAATGCCATTCCAGTCTCTGAGGATAGCAGTATTCCCGAGGTAATCTCTTAGTGATTATTTGGCTTTATATTGGTTTTAGTGTTATTTCTGACATTCAAGTCTTGCAGGTTATTCAATGTGGTTTGTGCATGGTCTCACCTCATCTGAGAGAGGATTTATTGGTTGGTTGTGATGTAAGTTTAATTTTATCTTGGTGATAAGAAGTTTTAGCTAAATTTTAGCGTCTTATTTTGGTTCATTTTCTTGCAGCATCAGTATTTTTCTCTGCTATTAGAGATGATGAGAACGTTTCCCGCGATGATTGGTAGATTGAATCCGGATGACGTGCTGGTTGTTGCTGATAATTTTTATTATGGGCTTCACCAGGTAAATTTACCGACCAGATATTCTCTATCAATTATGTGTTGGTCTACAACTTCTTGTCTTTGGTCGTTCTCATCGCTACAGAACTATGTTAAAAGCAAACGTAGATCTTCATCATTTCTGTAGTTTTAGAACTTCTTTCCTCATTTGTGTACTCCAAAACACAATAGTGTTTTGCTGATCAGCTTTCATGTTCTAAAGAACATGCTTGGTGTATTGTTTTTCGTAAAAAGGTAATTATATTGATAGAAGAGAAACTATTGTATAAATGAATAAATAAATAGAAAGCCTCTTAACCGAGGTCTTGGTTGTGGTGCTCTATAGATAGCACGGCATAAAAACATCGAGACCACTTCATCGAGCACATCTAAGGTTAATTGGTTTGAAGTCAGGTGTAGAGATAAAAGTATCCTCTTGTTCATAGCAAGACAAAGTTATCGTCGTACATCTTAACAACCACAAGTTTAGAATACATCAGCCGTAGCTATACGAACAAAACTCAACAATACTAGTTAAAACACTGATCTTTGTGCGTCAGGGATCTCAACTCTCCTACTAGCTGCGTTGCATGCCTGCTTGATGTTGTTCTCAGGTCTTATCGTTTCCTGCTTGATGTATCAGCATATCTTGCCATTCATTACAGATATCGGATCTTCCTCTTGTAACCTGATGCAGCATATTATAGTATCATCCTTGGACTTCCTAGGACCAGTTGTATCTATTGATTCTCCTCAATCTTCGCCTTGTGGAATCTGCACCACATTCATGTAAGTTTTTTCATCTAATGTCTAGGTCAATCTTAACTATCGAGTAGGTACCAAAATTGCTTTCCAGACGAGGATTTGCCCTACATAGCCAAACTTGTCATTCTATTGAGTTTTTTCCTCATCCATGCACATCGTGGATAACTTTCGGGAGGTCACCTATCCATGTATTACTTTGGAAGCACGCTTAACTTCAGAGGTGTATAGTGGCAGGTCACCTGAAAGAAAAAGGTGTATATTGTTGTCTTAGATAGTAATATCAGACTGTTCAAGCTATACTTCCACCTCATCTTGGGGGAAGCTATTGCCCACGCTGAAAGAATACAACATTCTCATTGTGAAACTCGCATCTCAACCAACCCTCAGAGTCCACCCTTGCTAAGTATCTGACTCGGCCTTTTCTATCCTCTAGCCACAATGCTGCTTTGATACCTAACACTCCAACCTATCCTAGCTATCGAGGTGGTTAAGAAGATTTGCTTTCTTGGCTGAGAACATGCATCTATATGGCAATACCAATACACACAATGCATTTTGTCCTCACTCGTGCACTTTGTCCTCACTCGTGCACACATTTGAAAACTTTCTAGAAGATCATCCATCAAAGTTATATGGGGTGGTTTATAATAATATCAAAACCGTTCAAGCTATACTTCACAACAACATTTTGGTTGTAGGTCAGTTCAGAGTAATTGATTCGTGGTCTTGGCATATTGGGCATGAATCATCGCATCAACCAAGTTTCTCTCTGATCTTCAATCTATCAACGGCAAAAATCATCAAATGAAGAAACCATGCTTAGGCTTAAACTACATTGTTCCATTCAAATATACAAGATAGTACTTTTTTCATCTGTGGAAGCAGCTACTGATAGGTCTTTTGCGCTGAGTTGCTCCTAGGAGAGTCATTAAAGCCAATAATCACCTGATCATCCCATTCTCAGTAACTTTCTCTATATGGAAAGTATGGGCATTCCAAATTGTCTTCTACTCTTCTCCTTTGTGTAAAAATCATGGGTATTATTTAGTGCCAAGTGTCAGATGTGCTTGCGAAGCAATGTAATGCTATAAAATGACAAATTAATTATGCCCCCTTCACATTGCTCAGGTACACATTTCTCATGATTTTCTTCCTTGTTGCAAATGCAGGATAGTTTTATTGCAACTTAGTGTACACATTTCTCTGGAGTTGCTTGCTGAGTACTATATTGGCTGCCGGTATCGTGGCCAGTCTGAACCAGGATTGGACTGGGATCACTATAAGAGTTTTATAAGACGGCTCCTCCCGAAGTTGATGAGTTCATTTTTTCATTCCGTAGACAGGTAAAGTTCCTTCTCTTGTGGACTCAATTTGTAATGAGTATGTTTTATTCAAATTTTTGATGACACTCCATCCCTTTTTGAATTCTAATTAACTACCTTTGTAATGAATGCTACTTAATGAGAAGTGGATACGAGGTAGGGTTTTATTTACATGGATATCTAATCTAATGAGAAATATATAGTGATTAGGAATGGTTGATTTCTACCGAGGGCCTATGATACACAAGACAATATGAGCTTGATTCATCAATCTGACCTTGCGTATAGAATCTGGTTCAATATGATTTTATGGAATTTTTGCAGCTGGGAGGCAGCTATTTCTGGAGCAGATGCTCTTGTTCATTTGATTGTCTGCGAGTTGGACTTCTTCAAGGTACTTTTTAACTTTTAACAAGAATTCTTTTGAATTTCTTTGCGAGTGATAAACTATTACACGACAATATTCAGCTTTGGTGCGGACAATATATTGAGGGTGAGTGCCCTCCTGCCACGAAGCAAAGCTTGGAAAATGTGCTGGCGGCTCTCGTGGGGTCCGATGTCCGAAAATGGTTGCTGACTGATGACAACCTCAAAATCTTCAGTGAGAATTGGAAAAAGACATTACCCGAAATTCGTGGATTGTGTTCAGTTCTCTGATGCTAATACACATTTTATGTTCTCGTTTGACGTCCAGAATTTGAAGTTCAAAACAGTAGCATGATTTTGCGGTGCAAGTGATGTTAAAAACTGATGACTTATGCATCGATTGTGAATGTATTCCTGCATCCCGGACTATTAACATTAACAACTATCATCTCTTATATATTAAAAGAAAAAAAAAACTATCAAGACACGAAGCTTCATTCATGACAGTGTGACGGGATCTAAATGAAATATTTCTTGCTGTTCGTAATACTTATGATGATTTAGAGATGGTGACAATAGATGAATTACATATATTATTTGGTTATCTGTTTGATTTCTGTTTAGGACGGTTCGACTTGTGCTTCGTCAACTTCACTTGGAGTTGGGGAAAACATTTTTTGGACCGTTTGGCTAAACTAATTAGCTTATGGCTTCATTGTAAGCAGTTTGGAGCGCGTGTATCGCGAGTCAGTTTGTGTTTGTGAAGGAGTGATTTTCCTCAGCAGTATATGCTGTCGTGGACAGAACACGGTGGTGTGACGACGGAGACAATGATGATGTTCATTTCGAAAAACACCGATATTGTAACTTGGTTGTTCCATCGCTCATCGCTTCTCTGGATCTTGCAGCTGTCGTGGACAGAGAACCCGAATCGACCACGGAGACATGGAACGTTCCATCATCAAGAGATGGGCGGCATGGGAATTGTTCTAGCAATCTTGAATCAACAATGTGTATTTTCAGAGAGTTGGGTCCATGAATAATTAGCTAGAGATCCCTATCATGTGGATTTTTTTTACGACGAAATCATAAAATACAGAAGATTCCTAATTATAGGTATGATCACGGTTCTGAAATCGATTTCGATTTGAAACTGACGATTTTGATTTCGGTTCGAAATTGACGGTTCCAGTTTGGTTCCACTTTGATTCTGGTTTCGATTTCGATTCCACTCGGTTTCATTTTGGTTCCGTTTCGGTTTTGAAACAATTTGATGCAAATTTTTTTTGTTAAAACTTGTTAATAAAACATGAATTGTTTCACATTGTTCGAAATTTTGATGGAACAAAATTATAATACTATTTTCGTCTCAATTTAATTACAACGATTTGATCCGACAAGTGATTTTATGTGTGTTGAATTTATATAAAATTTGGTTAAGAAAGAATTTTTTTTAGAGATGATGAGGTGTAAGTGAGGTTTATGAGAGAAAATGAAAAAAAAAAAAAAGAAAGAAGATGGTGAGGTAATTTGATTATAATATAAATTCATTATCAAATAAGAAAAAGAGTAGAACTGTTGTATTTATATTGAGACTAACCAAAAAAAATATTATAATTAAATTAAAATAAAAATAATATTAAATTTCAATTTAAAACTAAAAAGATCCAATCAAACCATGTCGAATAAATTAAGAGTTTTCATTAGTTTGCTTGGATTAAGGATTACATTTTTATTAAGAGTTTATATGTACTCAATAAGTTATAAAAAAAAACAAATAAATTATCGGTATCTAACGATCCAGTTATCGTCGTGGTTTCATTAAAGTATATGTTGGGCCAAGTCCAAAACATTGGATTATTTAGTCTTCTTTTTACAAATAAAATGTAGATCTTTTATAACCCTAACACCAAACCATTAGAACAAATATAAAAGAAATCAAAACCTAAACCTTTTAAAACATTTTGGAATCGAAACCGACATTGACGGTTTATAATTTTAGAGATCAAACCGTATATGATGATTCGGTTTTAATTTCGTCCGGTCTGATTCCGATTTCAAACGGTTCCGTGGTTATGCCTACCTAATTGAGTTCTGCCAAGCGAAAACCAAACCCAACACTTTGCCCGGTGGCCCTGACCCTGTGCGACAAACCGAAAACAACAAGTGTAATGGCAATCCTCGTAATTATCCCCAAACTCGGAACCCAATTCCAAACCCACACCCTCGTAAATATCTTTCCCCGAATCTCCGTCGTCGTGGAGTCCGACCCTCTCGAACTTTCCTCCATCGCCACTACGGACCCTCCTCTCCTCAGATATTTTTCCTCCCTCACAAGCCCCCTTCTCTCCCCTCACTTCTCTGACAGGGGAGAGAGAGAGAAACAGAATCAAAGAAAACAAAGGAAATCGAAAGTGTTTTCAATTGTCGTGGCATTTTCGAGATGGATAGAGACGGAGGAGGATCCGCCGGGGGTTGTTACTATGCGGTGCTCGGAATCCGACGAGATGCGTCTTCGTCCGATATCCGATCCGCTTATCGGAAACTCGCTCTCGTAATTCCAATCAGACTCTTATTCAATGATTTTCGGTTTGTGTGTGTTGTTTTGATTTGTTTTTGTTGGTTGCGTAGAAGTGGCATCCGGATCGGTGGGCGGGGAAGACGGCATCGGTGGCCGCGGAGGCGAAGCGGCGGTTTCAGCATATCCAGGAGGCGTATTCAGGTGTGTTTTGCAGTCGGTGATGGTGTTGTTTTGAGTGATGGATCGGATCTGTTTTGATTTCGGTTTTTGGATTTGCGATTCGGTTAGTTTTGTCGGATCAAGGGAAGAGATCGATGTACGATTCGGGGTTCTATGATCCGACGGAGGAGGACGACGAGGTTTGTTTCGCATCGATCTTGATATGTCGAATTTCGTTTTTTGTGCGAAGATATATTTTGATCTGTGTGATCTTCGGTGTTATAAGAGTTGCATGGGAGATGGTTAATGGTTTGACTTGGTCAACTCAATTTTGTTGGCGAATCTGGTCATGTAATTTGTGTAGTTATGTTACTGTGTCATTGAGATTGTGATCTTGGATGTAAACAGGGATTCTGCGACTTCATGCAAGAGATGCTATCGATGATGGACAATGTCCGAGGCGAGGTACTAGATTTTCTTCATTTTTCTGCTTAGAGTAATTTTGTTTCTATAGGAATACTCGTTGCTGAATTGAAATAATAAGTTGTAGTGGCATACGCTAAACACATTTTACCGTGCACTCTTCATTTGAAAACTGGCATAATGTCTCCTTCAGTCCTTTGTAGAATCTATCCTGGACCCTCACCACTTGCTAATACTGCTACTACAATACTCGATTCCACAAGAGAGCACTCTTATAATACAAAATCCTCTCCATTCTTTAGGGAGAAGCTTTGTAATTTTAGAAACGTGTCGGAAATGTGAGCTTCATTTTTGGTGAATCGATAACACAAAGTTTTCAATGGAAGATGCAAAAAAGGGTATATCAAGGATGAAGGATCTCAACTCTTCTGCATTTGGTAGTTGGTGTGACGGAATGAATCTTTTCGTGCTTTTTTTATTTTTCGATTCCTATGTACACTATCATATGCAGGATTTCATTTGTAATGATCTTAGTTTGCTGTATGTATCCACCCTTAAATGTGTTATATTTTCTTGTAAAACCAGCATTTAAGAGAATCAACTAGAAGTTAGACCTAGCCTAAGTAGAGAAGGAGATCTACTTTGTGCCTTGTTTTTTTCTGGGTGTGCATAACTGTGGTCCAAGCTAAACATGTTAATATCGATGTGAAGTTTTTGAGTTAGCTCTTCGTTTTTGCTATTCATAAAATCATTTTTTGTTTGAATATTTACTTTACATGTGATAACATTTTATCCAAGTTCCAAGTTCCAAGTTCCCTTGAGCCTTTGATAACCTAATTATGCTAGAACTGTCTCTTTGACTGTATTATCAATCCACAATGATCTTCGGATTGGTCAAAAGGTGTATGGGCAGTTGTTTCCCCCCTATACGAACAACTTGTTTGGCAGAGTTTCTTAATTCAGTAGTGTTTTGTTTCTAAATAGTTCATAGTTGCATTTAAGCAATGTGAGATGGACCTGAAAAACCTCGAAAATGTGTACCTAGTAACCATTTGTTTTTGTCCCCAACATTGTGTCTACGGGGCTCAATTTTGTCGTAGTCATATACAAGTAATTGATAGTCTCTAGCTGTTGGTTGTTTTGGGTTTGTTTTGGGTTCAATCTTATGGTTTACCTGAAACACAGCAGC
>JAOVYX010019377.1:0-18599 GCA_035668315.1 Drosera spatulata | reverse complement strand
TCAAGAAACTTGTATGTGGTTTTGGTTTCATTTTGTTTCATTCGACAATCTGATATTCTTTTGTACTTCAGAAGTGCGAGCATCTAATGATAGATGGAAATACCGCTGGATCTGAATGGTCGAGTTAAAGCAAAACCATCTTCCTGGTGTGCATTCCGTTGTTTATATGACCGCATCCTGCATCTTGAAGCTTTGAGCATGTCTAAATTAAGCCGTGAATGGTGCAGCCGAGCCAGACTGCTAAAGAGTTTGACCCATGCCAATACCACATTGAATGGATCTTCCTTTAATTGGAGCTAGGCTCGTTCCATCTCTGATATGGCCTGCTAAATTCTCTTTTTAGACATTTGTCTAAACATAGGTGTTCTGTTTGTCTCATGACTCCATGCCTCTCTCACCAAAGGCATGAAATCTGGATGTTTTGCTCATGAGCCGAAGAATTTGAACTGTGGTTTTTACATGATCTGAAATACCTAGTGCCAAGAAGGATGTCAGCGTGTGATCAAACTTGATCATCCATTCTCCATTGCTTATAACCCGACTAACTATAGTAATTGCATGTGTTCCACATAGGAAATAATCTGATCATTACATCCCCATGATCTTCATCTCTCATTCTACTCTGTAACAAAGCCATTATTATTTCGGCCTTGTTGCTCCCTACAAGGTTCGAAAGACATTTAATATGGAGTATTTTATTTTGAATAAAAAAAAATGTCATAACATATCCAAATTTAGTGCCCCTATCTAAAATCAAGGATCGATATTAGAACGCGAGGGATCGCGAGGAAACATGTGTTTTGAGATGGCAATTGACCTTTTAATTATTGGCTTTTATGTCGATATGTATCTCCACATTATGTTTTAATCCAAGCACACATAAAGCTTTGTCGGAATATGTTCTGGCAATCACTTACGTGTTAGATGTGCAGTCTAAATTATTTTAGCGAAGATAGATTATTATTAGGGTTACTACATATTTTAGATCTAATGATATTTTAGAATGATGATTATTTTAGGACAATATCTTGTCGTTCACGTAAATCTTAGTTCTATAAATTAGGATGACATTGAGATGCATCTTGTAACTTCGATAACAAATCAATGATAGTGGACGTCTAACGATCGTGGTTTTTTCCGATTTGGGTTTACGTGAAATCTTATGTCCTTTGATTTCTTGTTCCTTTGTTGTTCTTGGTTCTCGAGTTGTGCGTGATTGTTTTCCTAATTTCATCGGGATTGCATTCCTGAGGATGTAGAGTCCCAACAAAATGCTATCAGAGTTTCATTTTTCATAGAAAAAGCAAAGATTAAATTTTTTATGTTAAAAATCGATTCATATCAAGAAATATTAGATATTTTGTGATAAAAGTTGAATCTTTATCGATTTTTATGGAAGCTATGACATCGAAAGCAGGAAAAATCATAATCGATAGGTTCGATGGGAATAATTTTCGATTCTGAAAGATACAAATTGAAGATTTATTATACCATAGAAGATTGCACGAACTGTTGGAAGGCACCTGATTCGATGAAGCAGGAAGAGTGATAGTTACTTGATCGACAAACCTTTGGTACAATTTGTTTGTCGTTATTGAAGAATATTGGTGCGTTCAGTATGATGAACGCGAAGGCGTTAGTGGGTCTGATGAAGGCTTTAGCAGTCACTTATGAGAAACCAACGCGATGGAATAAGGTGTATTTGATGCAACATATATTTAACCTAAAAATGTCTAAAAATACCTCTGTTGTGAACCACGTGAATGAATTTAATTTGTTTGTGAGTTAATTAGATTTTATGAAGATCATATTTGAGGATAAAGTTTGAGTGACCTGATTTTGATTTTGAATGGACGGTTTTTCAATGATTTTGTCTTAAATATTTCGCGATTCTAATGTTATATGACATTCGATAAAATAACTCCATAATTTTCTACCACACATGTTTTTTCAAAGTTCAATAATATATTGAACTTGAAAAAATGACAATGTAAACTACACTAAAAAAAGATGAACAGATAATTTTTGAAAAAACCGCATTTAAACTACATCATCTTCTGTAAGATTATGATAGACCATATCATATTTCAAGGTTTCTCTCATGGTCTTTTTAGGTCTTCCTCGTCCTCTCTTGACATGTGCTAACTCTCAAGCTTCACATCTCTTAACAGAAGTTGTGACTGGTCTGCGTTTCACATGACCATACCATCTTAGTTGTGACTCCCTCATCTTATCTTCTACTGGAGCCACACCCACTTTCTGTCTGATAACTTTATTTCGTATCTTATCTATTTTTATATGTTCATGCATCCACTTTATTGATATTGTGAAAAAATTACAACACTCGCTCATCTAAACATTACAACTCAACGAGAACTCTACACTTTTTATGGACACAACACACTCTTACACTTAAGGACACACTCACTTGACTTCTCTTGGATGTCCTTGAATCTCTTTTATCTTTGGATCTCTCTTGAATCATCCTACACCAACTACATAACCCTACTCTCCTTCTCAACTGGACGGTGAGGATCAAAACAATCTAACTTTAGGAGATACACTCGAGAGTTCTCCTAAAATAATCCTAAAAATATTCTCTTAGATACTTTTATGGAATATTCTAGACAATATTTTAAGGGTGAATTAAATTAAAATCTCCAACACAAGTTCAACTTACATATATCCTCCTAAATATTGTTGTGTATATTTTACCTCCCATTTGCAAGATGTGGTCAAGAGGGCGTTCACGTCAAGGGAATTTCGCAAGAATCAGATCACTACAGATTTATAGAAGATTATGTGTGTAATTCTGATGAAGTCCAAGCCCAACTAGGCCAAATTACTCATGCGAAAATTGGCAAAAGTTATGCTTGGGAAGCAACTTTTGTATGGAAGAATACTCTGTATTTTCCTAAAGGTGAAATTGAAGTTTTCAGATAAAAAAGACAAGCTTTGGACAAACATCAAAGAAAATCAATGTATCAAAAATTGACAAATAGCTCAAGGACTTTGTCAAGAAAGGAAAGACAACGCAGACAACTTCTATGACCTCAGATCAACCTTTGAAGGCAGTAGTTGACAAGGTGAAGAAAGTTAAGGGGAAGTCCACCAAGAAGGCGTACAAAATCTAATAAAATACAACAAGTCACAACACATTGAGAACAATATCTGACAAAATGAAAGCTTTCATTTTTTGGTCATGACTCTGCACAAATAAAATCCTAATCAACAACTTATTTGCCCATATAATCCATTCATACAATCGCTCTATACTTCATTTGCCCATATAATCCATTTTTATTCATACCCGCACTATCCACATATCAAACAGAGTCTTGTACAATATCACTTCATTTGTCCATATGATCCACACATCCTATTTTAATCGCTCCTAGATATATCTCCCGTTTTCGTATAAAAATCCATGATCACATCTCTAATCAAGCCTGAGATCAACTTCGAAAGACTATCCACGTTATTGCTAGGTTGATGCGATCGATCCGTCGGGATCGCGGTCAAGTAGTTCGACGACAGCGGAGTCGTGTGATAGAGAGGCATCGAAGGCGGATGACGATGAGTAATCGACATTGTGGTGGTCAACGATGGAGACGACGGCGGTGGGATTGTGTTGAATTGGAGAGTGGCGGAGGCGAAGGAATCTTCATCAGAATTCGGATACCGTCGTCGAAATCTTCGTCGGAATCCGACCACGTTATCAAAATATGAAACGGAGTGTCTGAATAAAACCAAAACAAAGCGCATGATAAGAAATGAAAACAAAACGACAGTAAAAAAAAAAAAAAATAGAGCTCCTGTACAAAAATGAAATAGAGCTTCTGTTAGAACAAATACTCTGTTTCGAAATAGAGCACATGAACAAATAAAATAGAGCGCATGTATAAATGAAATAGAGCGTATGAACAAATGAAAGAGAAGACATGAATAAAAAATGAAACATAATATTTATACGAGACTATACGCCATCAGATTTGGACATCACCTAAAAAAAAAAAAAGAGCGCATGAACAAGTAAAACAGAACACATGTACAAAAATGAAACTCTATTGTCTTAAAAACATTGACAAACTCTATCTTGTTACCCTGCACAGTGTAGAATAGACAATATGTAGACTGTTGTATATGAATAAATAACAGTGATGGGGATGAGTGCTTTTCAGTGAGATAACCTTCTTCTTTCGCTTCAGTATTACATTTTGCATGTTGATAGCAAACTGAGCCAGCTTGACAGCTTTAGGATCTTCAGGATCAAGCGCATTACACAAGGTAAAAGGGTCGGAAGAGGAGGAACATCAAACCCCTGCAATATGCGAAGGTATCAGACATAAGAAATGATTGGATGCAACCAATTAACTCAACTGAATAGCACAATCACACCACTTGAGCCAGGCTTCACTTAGCTCACTAATATAATCACGTTGATCTTACCATTTCTCCTCAATATGGAATTGACCATCGACAGTATAAAAAAAAAAAAAGAAGAAACAGAACGGCAATAAAAAAGAAAAAATAGAGCGACGGCACAAAAAAACAGAGCGACAGTATAAAAAATAAAACAGTAGTACAAGATCAAAAACAGAGCGTTTTGAGAAAAAATCGAACGAATTAAGAAAAAACAGTGCGTCCTAAGAAACAAACCCAAGTTACCCAAATTGTCATTTTCTTCAATATACAAACCCAAAACGAAACAAAGCGAATGAATAAAAATGAAACAGAGTATTTATATAAAATGAAACAGAGCATTTGTATAAAATCAAAATAGAGCCTTTGTATAAAACAAAATAGAATGCATGAGCAAAAATGAAAGAAAACAACAGTATAAAACAAAAAAAAAGAAGAACAAAACGACAAATAAAAAAACAGAGCGTCTTAATAAAAAAAACTGGGTGTCTTAAGAAAAACAGAGCGACCTAGTAAACAAACCCAAATTTCCATTTTTTTCAATATAGAAACCCAAACCCAAACAGAACGCATGAATAAAAATGAAATAGAGCGTTTGTATTAAATCAAAACAGAGGACATGAACAAAAATAAAACAAAACGGCAAAAAAATAACAGTTCATTAACTTCTCAAAAACATAAACTGAACATACACTCATCAAACATATAGGAGTACTTCTCTTCTCAGATTAGCCACAACATACACAATCAATTCTTATCAAGGATTAAACTTGACGTTAGACCATGTATGGTCACATACATACACAGTCAACATGTTAGACCATGTTAGACAACATACACAGTCAATTCTTATCAAGGATTAAACTCGAGGAACACATCAGTAATCTTCGAACATCAACACCAAAAATCTGTTTGCATGTCCATATAATACTCCAGATCTATAATCGTCCCAACTCAATCAACAATAAATCCAAAATCTGCAACAAATCAAACCCATTTCGAGTCGAATCTACGATGCAGGATGTAGTATATGATAAGATGAAATATCGCCTGAAACATGCTGCCGGACAAGAGGGTGAGTGTTCGGTATGCGTAGGCATAGGCAGATGTCAGCTCATGACTACAGTACAACAGCACTAGTCAAGGTGATTATGGAAGCAGTGGATGAGAGTAGTCACTGAAAGCCTGAACCCTTCCTTTCCAGGAGCGAGGATGTCGGCGACGATGGCGATAGAGGCGGTAATGGCGGGAACGGAGAGGAGAGTGATGTAGATGGTGGAGAGAGAGCGAAACGGCGCGGAGATGATGAAGAGAGAGAATGAAACAAATTCTATGCTTGTGGAAATAAAATCATGTGTGTATTCTTTTGTGAATATTGTTCAAAAAGTATATATTATGATCATTTTCCCTAATTCATTTCCAAAATCTTTGGCAAAAAGAGATGATTCATATCTAATACTAGTTTATCATTGTTATATCTATAAAAGAAAAAAAACAATCATCATATTTCTCTTTTATTATACGAACAAAGCAGTCCTCCCCTGCCCCCCTCGGGGGGCCGCTTTTGTCTCGTGCGTTATTTTGTAGGCGAATAAACGAGGATTCAGCTATTTTTCATGTGTATGTTGTTATTTTGAACTCATACATTGATAAAAACTAGTTTTTTGATCGATTACTAACATTTTTCGTTAGTATCATTGTGCGGAAATAGAGACGACGTCGAAACTGTATTATCGATCCAATCTGAAAACAGTAGTGGACACAATAAGCAAACTAGTCATCAAGGAAGAACATAAGGTCCATTTAAAAAAAACACCATTTTGGTGTCTTGTGGAAGCATCATCTGTGAAAACTTAATGGAGATATGTGCAAGAAGAGCAATCTACTGATGAAGTCCATAGTTAGCAACTATAAACCTCAACATGAAGTGTTTGATGTCTATGATAAATATGTTCCTCTTGCATCCTTGGATCTAAACCTATTTTGGATTGTGGACAGTGAAAAGGAAATTGATTTGAATGTGAAATACTAAGAACATTCGACATTTGTTTTGAAAAGGTTTCTCTTAAATAGAAATGCTTCGAGAAAAGGAAAGGGAGCTCACGACTGTAAAGATAAAAAGGTCTCTACAAGCCGTTGTTGCCGAAGAAGAAAATCAAGATTATGAGGATGTTACAAGATTGATGGTGATATACATGCTTGTACAAGTTTTTGTTTCTACGAACAGGATCGCATTGAATTGGAGTTGTGTCAACCAAGTCGAGGATGTGGATGAGATGACGACTTTAAGATGGACGGAACACATATGGTCCGTCTCTGTTGATTTATTGAAGAGCAAATATAATACAGCTGACCTTGCTGCAGAATGTGTCTCGCAATTACATAAGTGTTGTTTACTTCTATAATGTTCCAATTTGACTTACCATTGATTCTTAATCCTGTTGGTATGAATATTCATTGGTTTAAGTTTTCTAGTACTGGATTTATGAGTATACATTGAAGGCCGATGAGGAAAAACAAACAATGTTCCCTATATATTCAAGGTGACAGTTGTCTGAGTTGTCAAAAGATATGAATGTTTCATACAACGACTTAAACGATGCAAGTAAATCTGAACCATTTTCCATTAGATGCAAGAAGTTGTACTCCATTTGAAAAATCTAGTTCGCCAATGCATATGATTTCATCAGTTTACTTATCATATCTTTGCAGGATTTGTACTCGATTTAATAGGCATTACTACTTCACTTATAGCTACATTATACATTTTTAGCGTCCCTTGGTTGACAAATGCTCCTCCATTTATATCGACCTTGTAATCTGTTGTCAATCCTTTTATATTTTAACTTAGCAGATAATTGCAACGCATCTCATACTATCAGATGCACAAAGGGACAAGTACGACTTCCATCAGTTAGACTCATGTCCCCCTTAACTTGAAGAGGGTGATGATGACACATGAAGGAGGATTGAAAATTATAGTACGGATCATGAACGAGATAAATCAGAGCCAATGAACAATCTCGTTGATGCCATCAGTTATCACGAAATCCAGATGGAGAAATATGAGAAGCAGCTTTGAGACATTGAGAGGCTACTAACAACTACCAAGAAGCAGCTTGAAAAGGAGAAAACGATGCACACTATTGCAGAAGAAATGGCATATTTATATGAGCAAGGGATGAAAGATTTGCGAGTGATCTTAAAGCAAGAGAGATACTTTCAAACCAAAAGGGAGATATACGAAATACATATTTTGACATCATTGCTCTTACCACAAGTATGTTCCTGATATTTGATTAGATTGTAGAAATTAATGATGTCCAATGTTGTTAAGTTAATATGGGAGCTAAGGAGTAACTTGAAGCAATGAACAAGGCTCAAGCAGCTGAGAAGAAAATATTAGAGTTTTAGGAGAAGCTATATGACAAACACAAAAGTTTTGGGGCTTTGAAAGTGGAGATAAAGGAGATGGTTATGCAAACAATTAATCTCACAGCGGAAAATGAAAAACTCATTATGCTTGGTGAAGAAATAACATCTTCACAGGCGGAAAATATTATGCTCATTAAGAGTTTAAAGTTGGTTTTGAGAGAGAAAGAGGCAATGGAAAAGACAGTTGCTAATCCAGTTACCGACGATAATCCAGAATCCTCAAAGCAGTAAGAAGAACTAGAAAACCCAAGGGAAGAATTGGACAAATATGTTGTGGAGACTTTTTTGCTAAAAAGGACAATAGGAGGTTCCTTACAAGAATTGGAGGAAAAACCTTGCAGCAGCATATAGTAGCCTTGCAAACGGTAAGTCTTTAGTACCGCTCTCTTAATTATGTACATCTTGCATTTTTCCGCACTTAACTACACTGTTTTGCTTATCGGTGGGATCTCAATGATACATTACCAAAAGAGCTGGAGAACAAACATTGCAGCAGCATATTGTAGCCTTCCAAACATGGGTAAGTTTTTTAGTACTGTAAGGAAAATGTACGATCCCTTTATTTGTGTAGAAATTAATGAATAAAATTCTAGATTAGGGAATATTCATAGTCAATCACTTAGGTTGAGAACTAGGATAGTTACATATAGTTTAAAAAGTTTGCAACAGAACAACAGAGGATCACAGATGGAAGGTCATTGTGGATCACCTTGATGCAATCTACATCAAAGGGTTCTATATAAGTGTTTGGGATGAATATGGACAACAAATGATAACAAATTTGTCAGGATCTACGATCGAAGTCTCAAAATCAAGGTCATGTCATAGAATATAGTAGAGTGGGTACAATAGGGTTGGCTTGTAGCAGAGATAGAAGCGCAGTAGACGAGAAATGAAGCAGGGCTGATTGATCTAGTGGATGACCTGGATGCAATCTATATCAAAGGTTCTAGATAAGTGTCCGAGATAAATATGGGCAGCAAATGACCACAAATCTGTCAGGATCTACGATCGAAGTCTCAGGACCAAGACCATGTCACATAATACAATAGACTGGGTACAATAGCGCTACCTTGCAACAGAGATAAAAGGAAGAAAAGGTGATTGATGAATGGATAGGGATCTGAGACACGGTCAAATCGAAGATTTGAGGTTTGAAAAACTCTACGAGACTGAACACTGTTGTGAGAGAAACCTGTCAACATCACTTAGGACTATACAAGAGACAAACAAACAGCTGTCAACATCAAATGATACAGTCACGGGTTCTAATCCTCTGAGTCCCATAAAAGGGTATATCTTCCACTTTGAGAAGGTTGATGACGATTATGAGATACACTAGAAACCTGAAAAATCTCTCAAGTTCATTGTGCAGCCGTTCTCGAGAGCGATATTGAAGCTTCGAAAGAAAGAAGTTCACTAGTCTGCCTCAAGAACAGAATCTACAGCAGAGTCCAGAAACGATCTGTACAACTATCCAGGTTTTTCTGGTCACATGATCTTCAGAAGGATGGGATCATCGATGTACAACAAATCAGCCCAAGTGACAACTTTCCAGATTTATTTAGAAAGGCATCATTGGAAGCAACCTTTATGTTGCTTAGACACAATTAAGGAATGAGAAGGCTTAATAATCTCTTTAAACAAAATTTTAATGTTTAAGGGAGTTTTGTTTGAAGGGGAGATTGTAAACTTTTTTCTTTGTCAAGGTTTTTATTCCACTGGATTTTTCTGATAAAGTTTTAACGAAACAGTAGGTGCTAAACACATCAAGGAGGAGTGTTGTAAATTATGAAAAACCATAATCACCTTTTGAAAAAGAAGTATTTACACCTAAACCTAGTTATTTTTCTTAGATTTCACTTACTTTTGAGACTATTAAAGGAATATACCTAATTAATCATTAATTAGACCTAATCACCTTAACTAGGTGATAAAAGTTTAGGTGTTAATAAATCACTTTGAACATTATGAATAAAGATCATTTATAAGGTGTTAAAACCTCTCTTTCTTTCTAAATCCTCTCTCTAAAATAATTTAATTACTTTGTTAATCGTCCGACGAAATCAATCCAGATATATCGATAAATCGGTTCAACAGATGTGAGCATTAGTTTTATAACATATATGAAAATATAAAGAATTTATTGTGTGATTGGGAAAAGACTGGATTCATATATAATATGGATTGAAAAAATGGTCACAAATGATGATCGACAAATCCTAGTAACAAATGATGGTCACAAACGATGATTACAGTACATTTAGTATCTTCTCTAACAAATATTACAATAAATCTTATTATCATAAAAAAAAATTATTTTTTTATCAAAAATCATATAAACATTTACATAAAATATCGGATCAAAATGAAGCAACACAACCCCTCGATTTTCGGTTCACATCATCCTCACAAAACATCCACTCGATCAGGCGGCGGCGACGTCCACCCTCCTCCACGGCGGCGGTCAGGTGTCGTGATGGTGATGAACAGCCGATTAATAGCAACGGTGGCGAACGTATCGGGTCACGTGTGCCAATACGTAGCCTGCAACCCCGAGATCCTCCCCAGCGAAGAGGTGTTGCGACTCGTCCTCTGCTTCCCTTTCCAGGGACTCCGCCGTCTCTCCCTCTGCCTCTCTGCCGTCTTCTGTTGCCATTCGATCCACCCGTTTGCGCCGTTCTGGTCTTCGTCCTCTGACGACGAGGACGAAGGGGACGGGGACGGCGGTTCGCGATCGTCCGGCTACCATTCGCATTCCGATTAATCTCAAGAAATGAAATCTGTTTCGTTTATGTTGTCGATTGATGAATGTGAGTTTCGTTACAGTATTACTCAAGATTTGCAACTTTGTTTGTAAATCTTCATTCGGTAAAATTGGGGGTTCATATGCTTGACCTATGAGAGAAGAAGTAAAATTGTGACAGAAGTTTATAGAAGTGTTATATGAATCGAATCTGTGTATACTCAGAGAGGGTTATACCTCTTTATACCTTTGGATGATTTTGGTATTGATAGTAGGGTGATTGTTTTAGAATTTGGATTGATCAAAGATCAGCTATGTATGTGTGTTTATGAGATCCTAGGTTCATGCTTCATGGGTAGTGGTTTCGAACGGTGGCCTTTGTTTGTGGATGGATAATGAGCTATCCTACCTTCGATATTTAACACAAATTGATGGGCTTCAACCTTGATTTCTTTAGAAGTGATATTTCATCGAAGCCTGGAATTTATGTGAAAACAAGACTTATGACAATGATCCGGCTTATGGTGATGGACACACACCGCAATGCATGGTGAAACAACAATGGATTTTGTCAGAATCAGATGGTGGCACATAGATGATGTGGCTACGTTGGAGGGCAAGATTTTGTATCTGAAATTTCAACAGGGTTCTTTTCTTTATGGTTTACGAGCTGTTGTCTTGCTTTTCAATCATAAACATCTTTATTTTCATTTGGTTTTTTTTCTTACTTCATATTTACAGTTCTTGCTTGCATCCTCTTGTTGCAGTTTGGACTCTGAATACTCCAATAAGCAGGTACTTGGGTGTAGATGTCTTTCGGTTTTATTAGGAGGAATGGAGGATCAAATAAATACTTGGATTTTTGTTTTCAGTGATGATCAAGAGGGTCATGCCAGCATATGTACATGCTGCACAGGTGGGTGATTAAGGTGTATCTGAGATCAGTAACTGATTCAGAATCAAAATATCCTGATTGAAGTGGGCTGAGGAAAGCAGGGTTCCTTTTGCTTTGTGTTTGATGCTGAGGCTTCTGATCGGTTCTTTTGCCCTTGTTTTTGTTGGCAGGATTTATACTAGATATGCTTTGTGTAGTTTCATGGCATGTTAGTTGAATATCAGAAAATCTGAAGGCGAGTGGTTAAAGACTGAAGTCATCTGTTTTGTCATGTATTCTCTTGCTGTGGTAGACTTGTTTCTGATAACTCTTGGGAGGGAAAGTTCCATGAAGATGATAAATGAAGGGAAATGGAAAACAGGGAACTTTTTTCTGGTTTTGCTTAGGAAGTTCTAAAAATACTATCTGCGCTTGTGGAGTCTGATCATAGGGAAATTGGATGTTGCTCATTTGACCAATGATCTGACTAACATGTGACTGTGGCACCACGAGATGGAGCTCGGAGGTCCTTTGGCAGGTAGGAGCTGCAGGGGAAGCGTCCCCGGCGCCTTGCGCTGCTTTTGAGTGGATGCGATCATCTAGTATCCTGTGGAGTAATTGGAAGGCTGTCGTGTATACCTAGAATCTTGATAGAAGCAAACTGCTGCTGTGAGTCTATGACACCAATGGAGGAAACCTGGTAGAAGCTGACTGAGGATATTCAGATCACTTTGAACAAAGATAAGTGTGTATTTAGATCTTCCCGTTTTATGTTAATTGCAATTGTTTAATTTATGTTACTTAAGATTTTGTCTGGTTGTATCTATTTGTGACTGCACAATTCATACATCGGAGACTTCGTATAAACGTAGGTGTGAGTATCTTTGCACGAAGGTATCTTATGGGTTCTCTTTCCTTATTTGTTCGTCATTTCTTGAAATCGTTAATCAGTCATCGTTTTGGTTTCTTGATATATATGCTGTCTGCTCATATTGATTTTTTCCGCGCCATCACAGGATAGAGTATTCCATGCTTTAGTACAGGCACTTACTATCTCTAAAACTTTTGCACCGTGTAGTACGGCTTGTTATTTGAGTCTGCAATGACGTATGGGTGTGGACTCCTATTTATCTTCTGCGTATGGTTCATCCGGAGATTCAAAGTCTCTTTATATTTAAGTTCGAGAATGGTTGATGGATTTCTACCTTTCTGTTGTCGTTCAAGATTTAATTTAAGTTTCATATTTCGGTTGAATGTGCATGTCCGATTTTACTTAAGAAACTACTCCCTCCCAGTATATTATTGAATACGTATTTTAAAGTATTTTATTATTCGTTCTAACAATACAATAATTTTTTTGACACAGAGTTTAGGTACATGATTCAAATTATCACTAATTTTTTTCATGATCATATACATAAAATGATGTTTGATTATGTCAATATAACAAATGCAGCATACCCTGTTTAGAACAACTCCTCACATTTGGCCTTAATATTGTAAAATTACGAACTTTGGTGTCCATCATAGAATTATTCCATTTTTATTTATTTATTTATTTTGAGATAAAGTGGTATCATGACATTATAAAATGCATAATTTAAACAAATTTTTTTCATATATACGTAAAAAAAACTAAGGCAATACGAAGCAGCTTGCAGAAAAGAGGAAAATGAGGACCCTGACGCTGCCGGTGCCGGTGGCCGGTCTTCGACTCACATTTCTTCCATTTTCCGCCTCCCCCTCTTTCAACCCTCACCTGCTCTCTCGCAGTCGCCGCCGCTCTACTCTCATCATGGCGTCCGCCTCCTCGCAAACCCTTCAGGGCGTGGCGGCGGCAGGTGATCGGAGTACCGCCGAATTCAACTTCCTGCAGCTGATTCAGTCTCATCAGGAGAAGGCGGCTCGGCTGCCCCCGCTGCAGGAGATCAGGACCCTGCTCGCGAGCACTCTTCGCGGAACCCTTTCCACTTTCTCTCATGTGGGTTTGTGTTCGTGGTTGTGTGATGGTTTGAGAGTTAAAGGGGGTTTGTATTCATCTGATTTTGGTGATTTGGGATTGTTTTCTGTGTGCAGAAGTATGAGGGGTATCCGTCGGCATCGATGGTTGATTTCGCTTGTGATCAGGATGGATCGCCGATTTTGGCTGTCAGCAGCCTCGCGTTTCATACCAAGGTTGGCATATGCTATGGTTCTGCTCAGTGTTCCGTTATTTGGTTTCCATTTGCATATGTTTATTCAAGAAGATGATATTGAGTCTCGGCTGATTGTTTTTCATTGTTTATGACTCTCCATTTCAACTTCAGTGCCTGTGTCTATTTTAAATGTGGGAAAACCTTTGGAAAGCGGAAAGCACTTGTTGTGTCTATCTTCCCTTCGAGCAGTGCGATCTTATCTTTGCTCGGAAAAACTATGTGGAAAAGCCAATCTGAAATCATGAAGCTCTGACGTTTAGCTCTTTCATTCTTGAATTTGCTGACGATGGGTTGTTCATAGATTATAAGTGACGCTTCTCCTTGATCCACGGTCTACACCTTGTTTCAGACAAAGACCTCTGAGGTCCTGATGTTCCCCAGTCATTTCACTCATTGGATGTATTACCAAATTCTGCCAGTCTTAAAGCCTTAATGTGGACTAAACTTAATGAGTATCCTCTAAATAAATAAATAAATAAAAGGAATTCACAAAAAGGGAAGACTTAGTTGCCAATTTCTTGTGATAATGTTCTTGGCATTTCTTATCGGCTTTAAGGATGTTGCCAGACTCTACCTAAGCATGGATATTGTCCTGGTCCACTATAAAGCAAGTGTGAAACAAACTCACACAACAAATGACATGAATGGGGTTATAGGTGTCGTACTCATGGCCTCGTGTCAAGTCCTTTAAGATGTCATGTTGAGAATGGAAAACGCAAACTAATGCAAAAAAGACTCACTATAACATTTAGGGGTATACCGTATATCCTACCAAAGGGGTGTTCAATTTCAGTGAAAGTATGGCTGAGAAGATACATTGGATTTAAAAAACACTGCAGATCACAGAGTTGGATTTAAAACCCTACTTCTTACTTGGAAATGTTCTTCTTTTTTTTGTTGGTTGGTTGTTGTTGTTGTTGTTGTTGTTGTTGTTGTTGTTGTTGTTGTTGTGTGTGTGTGTCTACTCCCTAGGAAGCATTTGGATAAACTAGGGTGTCATGAGTTTGCTTCATCTATTGACTTCCGTATGTGACCACCAACCAGCTTGTTTCATTGTTGCAAATGTCTGTTCTTGTTGGTTCACTACTTCTATTGTTTTTAAGTATTCTAACGTTCAGTCTCATGCAGGACCTTCTGGGTGATCCCAGATGCTCTCTGTTGGTGACAAAAGATCCTGCTGATAGGACTGACTTGGTGATTACACTGCATGGTGATGCGGTTTCTGTGAGTTTGTGCGGTCTAATCTGCTTCAATCCTCTCTTATAGTTCTTGCTCGCTGGACCTTATGGTCTTGTGTATCCTGTTAGTGATATGGCTCCTTTCATTGTTCTTTAAAACTGACTTCCAGGTTTCTGAAGAAGATAAGGAAGCTGTTCGAACTGCTTATTTGGCAAAACATCCTAATGCTTTCTGGGTACCTTTTTTCCCTGTTTGTTTGTGTTATCCCTCATCTGAGGGCTCCTTCTCTGGGTGGCTTACGGTTCTCCGAATGAATAGGTTGACTTTGGTGATTTCCAATTCGTGAGGATCAAACCAAAGGTAGTGCGTTACGTATCTGGGGTTGCCACAGCCTTGTTGGGATCAGGAGGTTTGCTTTCCATCCATCTTCAGCATTTTTTCTGAAATGCTTAAATTAAATACCCCCATGGCATCCATGTTGATAATTCTGGAAATAAAAACATGCATGCCCATCGCCATTTCATGTATCCCAATTGCACCGTTTCTCATAGAGTGAGCCAATTTGGCTGACCACGATCTGAGTTCACTGCTTCATGCCCATGCTTTATTTGCTTTTAGTTCCCCTGAATGAATATTTTGTGCAGTGCATTCAGAATATCTGATGTTGGTCATTCCATCTTATAACTCTTTTTTTTTTTTTTTTATTCTTCTTCCTTTTCTACAGAATTCAGCGAAGAGGAGTATAGTGCTGCAGTAGTAGATGAAATATATCAGTTCTCAAAGCCCATTGCGGTAATGCTCTCACTGCCTAACATCTTTTTGTATTGATGATTGTGTCTCTGCTGTTGACACTCCTTTTTTGTGCAGAATCACATGAACAAAGATCATGAAGAGGACACTAAGCTTATTGTGAAATACTCCACATCGATTCCGGTAATGAAGTATTCTTATGTGATCATCTGATGCATTAAATTGAAAATAAAAGTAAAGAAGTTTGCATTTGAGTTCTCGAAGTATGTTTCTTTGATTTAATGGAGCTCAGGACATCTTTGGTAGTAACCCTGGATACTCTGAGCTGTCTTTCGCTTCCAACTAAAAACATAGAAATGCATTTTTCTCTTGATGGTGCCCAATGAAAATGACTCCATTAAACACGAAGAGACTTACTCTCAGTATAAACTTCAAAGATGCAACTTCTCGATCTTGTGTCAAATAGCATCCTGAGAGAATTTTGTATTGCTGCAGGTGGACTCTGCACAAATGCTAGAAGTTGATAGCCTAGGTTTCAATGTTAAGGTAACTAACATTTTCGCATTAAAACAGTCACAATTTATGGCTTGCTGCTTTCTGTTCAGTGGACAACAGTCTTGAATCTTCTGATAAATCCATGTTGCTTCATTCATAATCCTTCATTTTAGTCTGTCGTCGCTCTCAGTCTTCCTTGTCCCTATTTTTTAGGTTGGTTACCAGGGGAGTACTCACAAGTTACGAATCCCCTTTCCACGACGTGCTGAGAACAGAAAGTATGTTAGCGCTGCTCAAGAATCCATGTTCTAGTTTGCCTCTAATTTTTGTGCTTCAGCAGTTGCATGTGATCTGCAGTTTGATTGTTCTTTTCTCTCTTCTCAGGGATGTTAAGACACTCATCGTTGAAATGCTACAAGCTGCAAAATCTGGTGGCAACTGATCCTGTCGTTTACTGTACAGTGAAGTATAAGAATTGATGTACGTACTCAGTATTAGAGCTTTTGTATGTCTATGCTCTGCTGCTAGTTGATGATTTGTGTTCCGTCATCTATAACTAAATACTGTTTACACTGATGTTAATATTTATATAAAGAAAGCAACTCTAATGTAATTGAAATATATAATATCCATGATGTTAACAATGCCGTTGGATGGTGCAGATGCCTCAATGCTTTGCAGTCCAAATCTGTATCATGTATGCATCTTTAGGAGCGCTTATGTATTTTGTTTTTCAAGGCTTTTTCCATACCATCATCTCAATTACATCTACAGCAAAAGCACCTCAACAACCGTCCATCTATCTAACTACGACTAACTACGGCCTCTGCACGCTATGCTCCTGCTGCCCCCTCTACGTTGCGCCTTCTTTGTTCCATCTCCATTAGTTTTATCTCGAGGCAACTTCTGCATATGTGACCATGACTTTCAGTCATCTGGGTTGTTTCTTTTTCATCCATGATTGTTTTTGTCTACGGAATACCCAAATTAACCATGACTTCAAATGGTTGTCGTGGTCCATTATGGGAAAGAGTGAGAACGTAACGGAACAAACATAAAAATGCTAACATAAAGAATGGCAAAGGGTATATCGTTGAAAATCTTCTCTTTTATGGTAAACGACATAGAAATGCAAACATAAAATTGGGATTGGGAGAATAAAGGATGAATTTCAAACTCACTGCAAAATTAAGCCGTAGCCAGTATTTCTTCGCCAACCTACAGCGGTGCTATGATATCTCAGCGGGTCAAGTGATTTCAAACTTAAAAGCAATCAAATAAAAGCGGAAAGTGAAAAAGGTTAGGTCACAGCAAATATGACCGTTGCAACGGTCTTCTTTGCCCATGAATTCCCCGTTCTCCCTCTTCCTTTCTCCTCCTCCGTATATTCTCCTCCTCGCGCCTCGATTTTTCCATCACATCGATCTCACCTTCACTGCTCGCTTGCCCGACCCTTGAAGTCACCTTTCTCCAATCACCTTGTAGTCTTTTCTCTCTCTTACACAGCTCCAGTTTTTCGAAGTTTGAAGCACATATCACAGAGTAGGAAATGGATTCGATGAAGACGAGGCTTCTTGCTGCCGCTGCCTCGTTGATGATCCTTATTGCCATGTTCTCCGTCTCAAAGGTCGTTGCCACAGTTGAAGCTGCGGCTCCCGCTCCCAGCTCTAATTTCGCAGTCTTTGTCCTCGTTGTGTATTAAGAAATCGGATCGTCGGAATCAAAATATATCGAGAATTATAACTTCTAATAAGAGTAGAATATTATAACCCGTACACTTATAAAAACAAACACACTTTAATTGTGTTTAACACTCACAATTTATATCGCATTTTATTTAGAAACACTCTACAAATACACACTTAACTCTTAAGTGCTTTGTACTTATTGTTACACTTAGAAAACTCTCTAAGTTTTTTGTGATAATAAACAAGATTGTTAAATACCTCTTTATATAGTGGTAAGACAACTAAACTTCTCCTTAGATTAACTAAACTTCTTAAGGGTAACTAAATTTCTTGTTCTTGAAACTTTCAAAGCTACCTTTCTTAATTCAACAAAAGAAGGTTAGTCTTAGGATGATTTGTTAAACTTGAAAATATAGTTACGGAGATCAGGAGGTGAATGTTCAACACTTTCCCTCAACGACTAATCTCTCCTTTGCCATAAAACTCATTCCAAGCTGCTTTCTGAACTCATCAAACTTAGTTCTGCTAAATCCCTTCGTAAAGGTATCTGCAACTTGATCATTGGTATTGATGTACTTTATCTCGATCTTCCTTTGAAGTACCTTCTCTCGAATAAAGTGATAGTGAACTTCCACATGCTTCGTTTGAGCCTGTGTAACGTCCCGAAATCCGGAATGCCCGGTACGTGACGTTATGCCGTCATAGACCCAGTCCATGGCAAGGCTAAACAAACCAAACGGGTTTTGTAGGTACAGAAGCTAAGGAAGCTACCTAGACGATACAAACCATAAATCCAAATAATGATATGTATTCCC
>JAOVYX010019376.1:0-18599 GCA_035668315.1 Drosera spatulata | reverse complement strand
CTCTCTCGCCCAAAGAGGCAGCTGTGTAAAACAGATACGATCGTTCAGTACAAATCAAATAACCGTATAATAAATCTCCAACGTACAAGCATATGAAACATAGTAAGAGCAACCCTCTAATCTCAAAGGAGTATTATCACGCATACAAGCGCTCAATAAATGAAATATATGGGCTCGGAATCAAATAATAGTATGAGCTGCAAGGTGCTCTCATTCGGTCTAGTTCGAAAGCAAGTAATAGTAGGAGCTGTGAGGCATTCTTATTCGGACTAGTTTGATGGAGGCGGAGACGAGAAAGGGATGGCAGGGATCGCATTTGCAGGTACCGCTGGGAATGGAGGCAGTGTCAGCTTCGGGATTGCTGGCAATGGTGGCAGTGAGAGGTTTGGCAGCGTGGGCAAAGCAGGCAATGGCACCGCACCAGTGGCAGCCAATGGTGGAAGCGTGAGCTTTGGAAGAGCCGGGACAGCAGGCAATGGCAAGGCTGGAGTAGCTGGTATCGCTGGAAGCGTTGCTTCGGGCAAAGGTGGCAATGCTGCTGGTTTCGGCAGAGTTGGAGTAGGCAGTGTTGCTGGCAAAGGCGGCAACGTGGGTTTCTGCAAAGCTGGAGTCAACGGAAGTGTAGGCAGCGGAATAGTGGCAGGAAGTGGCGGCGGTATCGTCAGTGTCGACAAAGTGGGCAGTGCAGCTGGTAAAGGAGGCAACGTTGCTTTTGGCATTGCTGGGATTGAGGGGAGAGTGGGATTGGGAAGCGTAAGTGATTGCGCTGGAGGCGATATTCCTAGGAGACGAGGAGTCGCAGACGCCATATCAATGCTCCCCATTGTCAATATGACTAAAAAGGAGAGGACAAAGTACAGCTTTGGTGAGCTCGAAGCCATGGATAGATATTTGCTGACTATAGTTGCTAGTGCGCGAAATGCTTCGTGTTAAGTTATGAATTCTGTGTGTCCGTGTTGAGGAAAAGGGATCACGATGCCTGCTATTTATAGACAGTGGTCGTCGCGTGTAGAGATGTTGATGAAGGGTTGGATGAGCGGTTGTTGGATTAAATGTTGGAAAAGAGACTATATTCGCTCACCTTCTCAACAAGACAAATTAGATTCAAATATATTTGGTTATTTGATCCCAAGAGAGGAAAAAAATGTCAAATGGTAGCTGAAGAGAACAGCATTTTGTTAACCAAGATGTCACCAAATAAAGGGTACTATGTTGAAACTCTGTTCCATAGAAACTTTGTCGAAACACTTCCAAACTTTTCAAATTATTCAAGCCCAATAACAATTGCTTTCATCCACTTAGCATCATTTTCTTCAAGTGTAAAATGCTCTTCTCATGATCAAATCTACATTAAAAATATACAAAGAGCAGTATCGTCATTTGAAACACAAAACTAAACTAAAACATAAAAGAAACGACACCAAGCATACTAAACAAAAGATATTAACTTAGAAAACATGAGTATTTTCACACTAATCAAATATTGACACAAGAGTTGAGATATTGTGACAAGGAAGATGAAGGGTTGCACCGAAGAATCGAAGACGGCGAGAGTCGCGATCAATTCCAAGGCGGTTTTCTTCACTTTGTTTGTTATTTCAATGTCTCAAACTCTTAACTCTTTGTTTGTTTATTTCAATCTTAATTATGAACTAAATTTCCATTCTAGGAAGATGATGTTGTGGTTCTTGTTTTGGTTTTATTATTGATTGTTAGATGTTATTGTTCAATTGGTTGACGTGTTCAATTTTTGTGCTTAATGTTTCTTGTGCTTGATCACTGCATGATTGAATTGTGAATCTTGATTGCTTCGAGAGAAGGATTAGGATTAAGACCTAATATCGAACACCGTAAGTTGAACGCATAATAAAGTTATTGAATGCGTCATTTGCGTAGTCAAAGTTGAGAATTCCTTATACTTAATGATTCTTTGAGGATTTGATACGTATAGAGATATAACGTTTATTTCTTTAAAGTAATTATCTTTTGATCTCGAGAGAGATAATTGGTTAACTTAGGAAAATCTCGACTATCAATCGAACGAACAAGTAGTGTAAGAATTTGATAAAGGCCGAGCCTCGATATAAGAATTGGTGAAATCGGATTCCTAGATTTACATCATCATCATTTGTATCATAATTAATTGACTTTCCTTTGTTTTCTTTTCTTTATCTTTCTTTAGTTTAGTTAAACACAACAATCATCGTGCAACTTTCTAATCGTTTGAATCGACATAGGACGTAGGAAACAACACAGTTATATAAACAATCCCTATGGAGACGATACTCAACTCACTACTTTATTACTTGATACGACATCGTATACTTATGATCTTTTGCATTCGTATTTTGCACGCATCAATGCTCAGAATCGAAGATCATTGCTATAAGAGAGTCCAAGAATCTGGAGACCATGAGTCCATAAGATCTGTATGGGAATCTGGTCACTTATGAATTGGAGCAGAGGCAAAAAAAGAAGGCAGAGCCAAAATCACAATCTATTGCTTGGAAGGCTTCTACAAGAAAATGTGATATTCCTAGGCCTCTTATCATGAAATCTGATGTGCCAGATTTCAAAACAGATGATATCGAAGAAGAGCTGAGGAATTTGATCCTGACGAGGATGAAATGGATTCCTTCATCACTAAGAATGTTATTACTTTTGTCAAGAAAGGCATACGAAGCTAGGCAAGACAGAAGGCTAAGAAAAAAATGATCACCAAGGATACGTGTTATAACTGTGACAAGACTGAACACTTTATTGCTGAATCATAGGCCGAAGAAGTCTGCCAAATCTGTTGACAATGATCCTAGAAAGGAAAAATCTTCTATGGGTAATAGATGCGTTCTCAATCAGAAGAAACAAAAGCTATACTAACTAACAAGTCATGGAGTGATACTGAATCATCACATTCTGACTCGGACCTTAAGGAGGCTAATCTGTGTCTCATGCCGAAATAAAAAATTGACATAAATGAGGTATTGAACTTCTTTAATCCTAATGTGTCTGATTTAGAGATGAGAAAAATGATCAGAGATCTTTCCCACGAGCTATTGAGTTATTCTAGGATGTTTAAGGTCCTAGAAAAAAGTGTGTAACAATGTTACAAAAGACATGGATGCTTTAAAAGTTGAACTGACTTCACATATAGAAAAGCTGAAAAATCAGACTCTCCTTAAGACTAAGGTTGAATCCCTCAAAGGGGTGATTGAGTCTCGTAAAACAAAAGCTGAGATCTTAACGAATGAGAAAGCTGATCTAGAGAGCACTTCGCAAAAAGTGGAGTAAACTTGATGTATTTTATTAGATCACTTATAAAGGTGATTCAAGAGAAGAGATTGGATGTGAGTACATCCCTCCTCTTGAAAAGGTCAAAATAAAACCACCAAAGCCTATTATTCTTTTCAAGTCCTCTAATGATATCTGATGCTATACATCCCAAACAATAGACCAAATTTGTTGAAAAGCTTGTCAGATGACATCCTGTGAGTAATAATGCTAGAAGTTTGATAGCATCCAGGTCTAGTATTCCTCTTATTGTTAATATTGCTAAGAACAGACCTGGACTGGGTTATAACAAGAGAAATATTCATCACACTCAAAGAACTACACAGTATCAGTATAGAACATCTGGGTCCAAGAGTGTTAGGTCAAACGATGCTATCTTTGTTATAGAGCATGTCACTCTGCTGATGCAAGCTGGAACAATACCCACGTAAAAAGAATATGGTTATGGGTTCCAAAGTCTTTACTTACTAACCTACTAGAACCAAGATAGATTAAGGAACAATTTGATATCTGGATAATGGATGCTCGAGACATATGACAGAAAATTCATCACCGTTGTCCGATTTCAAACCTCAAGAAGGTCCAAGTGTTATCTTTGGAGATAGCGAAACTGGTATAAGTAAAGGTTATGGTACCCTTGGTACATATACCATTATAGTTACAAATGTTGCTTATGTAGATGGTTTGAAGTGTAATCTGCTATCTATTAGCAACACGTGTGACAAAGACCTAGTAGTTACTTTTATAGATAATCTGTGTTTGGTTGAGGAAGCTGGTAGTGATAGTATTAATTTGATTGATAGAAGAAATGATAATGTTTATATTGTTGATTTCGATCACCCTATGTCTAGGAATTCATGTTTTCTCACTACTGATGCTGTTAATCTTAAATGGATATGGCACTAGACTATCACATCTCAACCTTAAGAATATTGCTACACTATCCTCCAACAGACTGGTATATAGTCTGCCACATATATCCTTTGAAATGGATAAGATCTGTGATGCATAACAGTTTGGTAAGCGGAGTAAATCTATCTTAAAAAACAAGCGTGAATAGATTAATATTGAGCCTTTGTAACTTCTACATATGGATCTCTATGGTCCTATTGCTACTTTGAGTTTTGATACGAGTAGATATATCCTAGTGATCATTGATGCTTACTCTCGTTGTATATGGGCCTTCTTCCTATTTAGTAAAGAGACTTAGTTTGTGGTAACCAAGTTTATGAGGTAGGTACAAAACAAGAAGGGTCTCCACATTATAAGAATCAGAAGTGATCATGGTACTGAGTTTGATTAGAGTAGAGTGCAGGAGTACTATGATGCTCATGGCATACAACATAACTTATAAGGACCCAAAAAATTCCGTAAAATTTATTTTCACGATAATTAACGTGAATAATAAATTATCATACGATATAGTTTATCTTGGGGGTTATAAGGCTTATTTGACGATATGATAGGGAAATGATACAAAATATGGATGAAATATAACCCTAATACGTAAGTACAGAAAAATACGATCATAATATAGAAATACCATATTTATACGAAAAAGACCTAAACCTAATTTTGGCACTTATTTTTCTTTATGTCGATTTCTGCTCCACCTAAATTAAATTAATTACCCACTAATTATTCACTGATTATCCACTAAATATCCACTTAAACTATTTTAAATAATTTAGTTTCCTATAAATACAAGCTCTTTTCTTCTTGAAAATTTCTTACAAAAAAACACTCCTTATCATGTAAGATTAGAGTTAAGCAAGAAAAGAGAAGAAGAAAAAGTTTGAGGAGAAGAGAAGAAGGAAGGTGGCAAGGCGAGTATGATGAGGATCCTTCATCATTAATAAGAGAAATGATCATCTTAATTAGAAATTTTATGGAAAATTATACACTTTTTGATAAATTGTGATCTTAACATATGTTGAATTTTCTCATGTCTATTTTCTAATGAAGTTAATAAATCATCATTCGGAGTTGTGAATCTTAACATATAAATCAAGACGTGCAGATGTGTCAACCTGTAAAAAAAATCTAGTTATAAGGATGATTTTGTAGCTTGATGTGGAATTATATATTAGGCTTTGTAAGACAAATCTTATATCATTGGAAAGGTATGAAAGCCTAATTTTCAGAATAGTTAACAAATAATTATTTGGAGTTATATGTAAAGAGTTATGAGTTAATTAGTGAAATAAGGTTAAACTTTTTGAACTAGCAAAAAATAAAAACTTTAACTAATTAACTGTTATTATTGATAAGATTTTATGATAGAAAGTTTGATTACAAAAAATTATGAAGTCTAGTTTATATAGAATTTTACAGAATAATTTTTGGAGTTGTATACAAGAAGTTATAGATTTAAATGTGTCGAAAGGTCATGTTCGGCAGAATTTGGGACACCCGTTCCAGAGGTTGGAAAGCTCGTTCCATAGGTCGGAAAGCTCGTTCTTGAGGTCGGGACGCTCGTTCCAGAGACTGGGATGCCATTTTCAGAGGCCGGGACATTTGTTCCATAGGTCAGGATGCCGTCTTAGAACCTTCTGGATCAGGAATGATCGTTTTAACCCCAAAATGACTCCAAATGTTCATAAATATCTCTAATGTTATTCAATATATAAAATGATCATGATGGACAATAAAAATAAGTATCAAAGGCTTGTACAAAGCTTAGCATCACCTCATAATATTAATATGATGGTTTTACACGAAGTACAAACAAATATGTTGAACTCCGTGACATGAACAAATATTCACAAAGGAATATGTGAATCCTAATACGTTATACGAACTGGAGACGCTGCATGTTGACACATAAAGAAAAAATCGAGTGCGTGTGTGTGGAAAGCATGTTAAGAAGATAATGTTTAGACTTATTATATGTGTCGATGCATATTATTATACAATGAGTGTAATAATATGCGTTGGAATCTTTGATTGTAGTCACTAATTGTATCTGACATAAAATGTGTTCCGACGTACTTTATTGCCTATCATTTGTTGTGTGCCGTGATAAGATGATGTGTGTATTTGTTATGTCTTGTTTGCTAGTATAAAGAGGATGAGTGAGTGAAAGGAGTGTAAATCCATAATTGGTTGGATAACTCCGTGGTATAAAACACAAAAAGCGTTGTGTCTGTCGCATGTGTTATACAATGACTTGGTGGTGACATTCTTTTATCGACCTTGTGAGGTCGTTTTGGTATGAGAAAAACTCACTGCAGAAGACCCTGAGCTTAGGTTTGGCTGATCCCTTTTCGCGAATGTCCCTTTTGTTAAAGCTGAATAAAGTTTGATAAGTTGAAAATGAATAAGCCTCGTCAAGGACATAATTATAACACTGAGATATCTATTGTCTGTCTTCACTGTGTTTTTGAGATGATAATTGTGAATGCCGGATTGGTATGATAGTTCCAGAGTGTTAGAGGACCTAAGTGGTCATTTTTCTTTTCTTTTCTTACCTTCTTTTCTTGTATAATCCCTGATAAGGGGGACGACACGTTATTGAGCTCATATGGCTCACAGTTACTATTTTTCTGTGTTTTTTTTTCTCTGTGTCCTCAGAAGTAAGAGACGACGAGCAAGTGTGATATTGGTTATGGTGTTAATATGCATTTACTGTATTGTGATTTATGGACTAAATAAAATATATAATAAATGACGAGTTTTCGTTATATTAGATAACATTTTTGGTTTGTGTCTAAGAGAATTTTATTTATTTTTCCATCTACACCGGTTAATTAATTTTTGCCTAGCAGGGTGTTGGGACTCAGCGGTAGTGACGTCATTTGTATTATTATGTATTAATATTTTATGAAAAATTGGGACGTTATAGATTGATATCAGAGCAAGGTTTAGGTTAAGAACTAAACGAAATCACTTAAGTTTAAGTAAACATTTTATGTGTATTTTGGGGATAAATGAAATATTTAAGCATTCTTATGCTAATGCTTGGTTTTAGTCTTATTTCATATTTTTGGGCATGTTATTAAGATAAGTTTATTTTATATTCAGGATGGTTAAGACTAGGAGTCATGGATCACTCCGAAGCGTGTTTCTTGGGTGGTTCGTTATAAGAGGGTTAGAGTACATAGTGAGGTGCATCTCCATAAGATTATGACGGCAGTTCGGGCACTTAAGAGGATCGATGATAGCATGCATCATCCCATATACCAACTGGAAGCTCCCTTTTACTCACTGTCAAATTATATTGACATGTGCTTCTGGGATCGATTCTATCCCGAGCTATACCTTAATGGGGTGCCTAATGAGAAGAGGTACTTCATAGATAGCAAGTGGACAATTGACTTTGAGTCAGCTGGCTGTAAGGTTGTCTATGCGTACAACCATTGGCGAAGATGAGTCCTAGAGAGAGCTAAGGGATTTAGCTTGATAATGTGGTTTTATTTGTTAAGTATGTACTAAGTGTGCTCTTGTGTGACTTTTCTTCGATGTGACAATTTATGTAATATTTTTTATGTGTGTAAGGATTTTAGTGCGGTTATCTATGCGCTTATCTTTACAATAAATGCATCATTTACGTACTAAATGTTATTATTAATGGAATTTGTTATCTTTATCTTATGTTAATTGTCATGGAGGTAACTTAAGGGATAATGGTAATAATGCTTGGAATTATAGCAATGTCAATGAAAATAATTTGGATTGACATTCTGCAAATGCTTAACTTATAGGGTGATGGCACACATTGAAAATGAGACTATTCAACCTGAAGGGTCGATGGAATCAGAGGGCTATGCTCTGGAAGCTCATCCTGTGGTGCAGGAAGGGATCCATGTTGTAGCATCGAGAGGACAACCCACGAAGCAACCGTCAGCAGACCCTATGACTGTGATGATGGAAGAGCTTTTAAGGATCAGGAGGAAAGTAGAGGAACATGCTAAATCTGACACCAAGAAGTACTTCCAGAGGCTTAATGCATATCGTTCAAAACGGTTTACAGGAGATAATGATTCGACGGTTTTGAAGAACTAATTCAGAGATATGAAAAAGCTCTACAAGACTGTAGGGTGTCCTGAGAAACTAAAGCTCTATAAGTTCGGACATATTATCTTGAGGGTGAGGCTAACAATTGGTGGACCATAGTCACGGAACGAGTGGAACTTCCTAACTTTGACTGGGAACAATTGAAAGAGCTGATTCGTGACAGGTATTATCCTGAGTCTCTGAGGGACCGGATGAGGGAGGAGTTCTCTTCTCTAGAGTAAGGTGACATGAATTTCATAGAATATGCGACAAGATTCACAACGCTGCTGCGATTTGTGCCTTCGTTCTACAGCTCGAAAGATGAAAAGAAACTAAAGTTTCTGAAGGGCCTTAGCTGGAGGCTCAAGACAAGCTTGTTAACCCATACTTTTATTACATATCAACAAATGCATGACAAGGCCATGAATTTGGAGCGGTCTTTGGGAGAGAAAGATGCTTTCTTTCCAGAAAAGAAAAGAAAGCGAGATGATGCAAGATCTAGCAAATCTGGTAGATTACAACAATCTGACGGACCTCGATCTAAACAACAAGACGGACAGTCAGGCAGTACTGCTAGTGTGGGACAAGGAAGAGAAAATCAGGGGACACGATCATACAATCCACAGTATGGTCAACAGTATAACCGTACCTATGACATGCTACAATTGTGGTGCAAAAGGCCACAAAAAAAAGGTTTTGTCTACAAGGGAACATGTCAAGAGACACAATTTAGGGGCCAGCAGCTACAGGTCAGTCAGGTGCATAACCTTCAAGAAGCTGGGATCCAACCTAAATCACAATCAAGGAGAGTGTTCAACGTGAACCCACAAGAAGCGTAGCAGAGCGGAGCTGCGGTGATTGATAATCTTCAATTTTTCTCCCGTCCAGCTTTGTGCTTTTTGACACTGGTGCTACCCATTCTTTCGTTGTCAAGTATTTTCTTGAAAGGCACGACATCAAATATGAATCCATACCTAGTGTGATATACATCGGGTTGCCAACCGGAGATGTTGTGGACTGCAGACATTTCGTGTCTTATGTCCCAATTGAGATAGAGGGTGAAAACTTCCCTATAGACCTTGTTGTGTTTGATCTTTGGGATTTTGATGTCGTTCTTGGTATGAGTTGGTTAAAAAAGTATATGGCCACCATAGATTGCGAGAACAAGCTTGTTAGAATAATAGGTACTAAAGGAGTGAAGTTCGTATACTACGGGAAAGGGTCAAGATTTGAGGTGTTAATAGTATCCGTAATGACAACAAGCAAGCTTCTAAGGAAGGGTTGTCAGGGATACTTGTGTCATATAGAGGTATCTTCCGAGGAAGGTAAGGGATTGTCTGAAATCCCAATTGTGCGTGAGTTTTCAGACGTCTTTTCGGAGAAAATATCGGGATTGTCACCCAATAGAGAGGTTGATTTCTCTATTGAGCTAGAGCCGGGCGCAACACCTATTTCCAAAACACTCTATCATATGGCACTTGCAAAGTTGAAAAATCTTAAGACTCAGCTCGAGAATCTGCTTGAAAAGGGATATATCTGACCTAGTGTCTCGCCTTGGGGGGCTTTTGTGTTTTTCATTAAGAAGACAGATGGGAGTATGAGACTGTATATTGACTACCGAGAGTTGAACAAAATCACCATCAAAATCCGATATCCTTTATCTCGCATTGATGATCTTTTTGACCAATTGCAAGGGGATACGGTCTACTCCAAGATAGACCTTCATCCTAGTTATCTTCAACTACGTATCAAATCCATAGATATTCAGAAAATAGCTTTTTGAACTCAGTACGGTCATTGTGAGTTCGTTGTTATGTCATTCGGGCTCACTAATGCACCTGTTGTGTTTATGGATTTGATGCATAAGGTCTTTAAACCTTATCTTGACCAATTTATTATCGTGTTCATTGACAACATACTGATATACTCCAAGACTCCACAAGATCATGAACGATATGTTCGAACCACCTTGAAAACCCTTAGAGAAAATCAGTTATATTGTAAACTCAAGAAGTATGAATTCCGGTTGAAAGAAGTTGCCTTCTTGGGACACGTGATCTCAGGAGATAGTGTTAAGGTCGATCCGAAGAAGATTGAGGCTGTGAAGTAGTGGGGCCAGATCTACTAGTGTTACGGACAACAAAAGTTTCCTTGGGTTAGTCAGTTACTATTGACGGTTCGTGGAGGATTTCTCTAAGATAATCATGTCATTGCCTAGTCTTACGAGGAAGAGCACGAAATTTATTTGGTCTGAAAGCTGCGAGGAGGCTTTCCAAGAACGCAAGGCTCGTCTCACTTCTGCTCCTGTGCTTACACTACCTTCTGGTGAGGAAGGATATTGTGTGTATATCGATGCATCTAAGCAAGGACTTGGGTATGTACTCATGCAATGAAGGAAAGTAATAGCTTATGCTTCGAGACAACTAAAGCCATATGAGCTTAACTACCCAACGCATAACTTAGAGTTAGCCGCGGTGGTTTTTGCCATCAAGATCTAAAGGCATTACCTATACGGAGTGTCTTGTATGGTCTTTACTGATCATAAGAGCTTGAAAAATATATTTATACTCAGAAAGAGCTTAACATGAGACAGCGGAGATGGCTAGAGCTACTAAAAGACTATGATCTGGACATTCAATACCATCCAGAAAAGGCAAATATGGTGGCCGATGCTCTAAGTAGGAAGGTTCGACATTCAGAGGGAAACTTACACCTAATGAGAATTACGTAAGACATCCTGGTTGATGAATTCTGCAACTTAGGAATTGAAGTTCGAGCAAGGTCAATTAGTGGGAGACTTGCAGATATGCAAGCTCACCCTACTCTTCACGATAAGATAGTACAGGCTCAAGAAACCGATGTTGCACTACAAAAATTGAGGGAAGAGGCTTGACAGGGTACCGCAACGGGATTTGTGATTCACGAGGATGGATCACTGCGATTTCAGAATCATTTCTGTATACCCAATAATGAAGTGTTGAAGATAAAAATTCTTGAGGAAACACACCAAAGTCTCTACTCTGTTCATTCAAGAGATAGCAAGATGTATCAGGATCTACAAAACCACTACTGGTGGAGCAACATGAAAAGGGAGATTGCTGAGTTTGTCAGCAAGTGTTTGGTCTGTTAGCGGATAAACATAAAACATCAAAGATCAGGTGAATTACTACAACCTTTTGAGATACCAACATGGAAGTGGATGCAATATCCATGAACTTCGTAGTTGGACTTCCAAGCATGGTTGGGGGTTTAAACTCCATTTGGGTAATAGTGGACCGTTTGACAAAGTCTACACACTTTCTTCCAATCAAAAACACATGGAGTGTTGACTGATTGGCCAATGAATATGTGAAGACTATCATAAGGCTCCACGGAGTTCCTAGCACTATAGTGTCTAACAGAGACATGGGGTTTCAATCTCGATTTTGGCAAGGATTGCAAGAGACACTTGGTATCGGCTTCTATCTTGCATCTGATGGCCAAATAGAGAGGACCATACAGACCTTAGAAGATATGTTGCATGCATGTGTTCTTGCTTTCAAAGGCTTTTAGGATAATCATTTGCCTTTGATCGAGTTTACCTATAACGACAGTTACTATTCCAGCATCGGTATAGCGTCATTTGAGGCATTATATGATAGGAAGTATAGGACATCAGTATACTAGAATGATGTTTAGGATGTGGTCCAGTTGGGACCAAAGATGGTACAGTTGAGAATGTGAAACAGATTCAGGAACGGATGAAGGCTGTACAAAACCGTTAGAAGAGCTACACCGATGTGAGACAAAGACCTCTAGAGTTTGAGGTCGGGAATCATGTGTTCCTGAGGATCTCACCTACTAAAGGTGTAGTGAGATTTGGAAAGAAAGGAAAACTTAGTCCACGATACATAGAATCTTTTGAGTATCTAGAGCGAGTTGGGGAGGTAGCTTATCGACTAACACTTCCTGCCAACCTGTCGTTCATGCACAACGTATTCCGTATCTCTATGCTTCGCAAGTATGTGTTAACCTGTCATTCGTGCACAACGTGTTTCATGTCTCTATGCTTCGCAAGTATGTGCCCGACCCAAGCCATATCATACAGTACGACCCTATCATAATATATGAAGAAATTGTCATATGAGGAGTAACCGTAAAAAATCCTCGGTCATCGATAAAAGATATTAAAGAATAAGACAATATCGTTGGTTAAAACTTTATATGCAAATCATTTAACCTCGAAGGCAACTTGGGAAGTTGAGGAGACAATGTGGAAGCAATATCCTTATCTGTTTAAAGATAATTTATAAATCCTTTCCATCTTCAGTTTTGAGGACGAAACCTTTTAAGAAGGAAAGAATATAAAGACCCGAAAAATTCTGTAAAATTTATTTTCATGATAATTAACGTGAATAGTAAATTATCGTATATTATAGTTTTATCTTATGGGGTTATAAGGCTTGTTTGACGATATGATAGGGAAAGGATGCAAAATATGAATGAAATACAACCCTAATACGCAAGGGAAAATACAATCTTAGTACGAAAATATCATATTTATACGAAAATGACCTAAACCTAATTTTAATACTTATTTTTCTTTATGTCAATTTTACTTCACCTAAATTAAAATAAATATCCACTAATTATCCAGTTAAACTATTTAATTAATTTAATTTCTTATAAATACAATCTCTCTTTTCCTTAAAAACTCTTACAAAAAACTACTCCTTACCATAAAAGATTAGAGTTAAGCAAGAGAAGAGAAGCAGGAGAAGTTTGAGGATAATAGGAGCAGCTAGGTGGCAAGACGAATACGACAAGCTAGGTGGCAAGATGAATACGACAAGGATTCTTTATCATTAACAAGAGAAGGTGATCATTTTGATTAGAAATTTCGTGAAAAATTATACACTCTTTAATAAAATTTTATATTAATAAATATTGAATTCTCACATATCTAATTTCTAATGAAGTTAATAAATCATGATTCAGAGTTGTGAATCTTAAGATATAAATCAAAACGTGTAGATATGTCAACCTATAAAAAAAACTAGTTATAGGGATGACTTTGTACCTTGATATGGAATTATATAGTAGGCATTATATATATCAATGAAAAGGTATGAAAATCTAGTTTTCAGAACAGTTTACAAATAATTATTTGAGTTATATGTAAAGAGTTATGAGCTAATTAGTGAAGTAAGGTCAAACTTTCTGAACTAGCAAAAAATATAAATTTTAACTAATTAATTGTTATTATTGGTAAGTTTTTACGATAAAGAATTTGATTCACATGGAAAGATTATGGAGTTTAGTTTATGTAGAATTTTACGAAATAATTTTTGGAGTTGTATACAAGAAATTATAGATTTAAATGCGTCGAAAGGTCATTTTGAAAAGAATCTGGGACACCTGTTCTAGAGGCTGGTAAGCTCATTCCAAAGGCCGAGACGTCTTTTTCAGAGGCCGGGACATCTATTTCAGAGGTTAGGATGCCATCTTAGAACTTTCTGGAACAAGAATGATCGTTTTAACCACAAAACAATTCCAAATGTTCATAAATGCCTCTAATGATATTCAATATATAAAATCATCATCATGGACAATCAAAATAAGTATCAAAGGCTTGTGCAAAGTGTAGAATCACCTCATAATATTAATGTGATGGTTTTTCACAAAGTACAAATAAATATGTTTAACTCCGTAACGTGAACAAATATTCACAAGGGAACGTATTAATATGTGAATCCGTATATGTCATAGGAGCTGGAGACACTGCTTGTTGATACATAAAGAAAAAATCGAGTGCGTTTGTGTGGGAAATGGTGTTAAGAAGGTAACATTTAGATTTATGACTGTTTGTGTAATAATATGCGTTGGAATCTTTGTGTTATGCCTTGTTTGCTGGTATAAAGAGGATGAGTGAGTGAAAGGAGTATAAATGCATAATTGATTGGATAACTTCGTGGTACAAAACACAAAAAGCGTTGTGTCTATCGCATGTGTTATAGTGATTTGGTGGTGACATTCTTTCATCGACCTTGCGAGGTCATTTTGGTATGAGAGAAACTCACTGTAGGAGACTCTGGGCTCCGGTTTCACTGATCCCCTTTCGCGGATGTTCCTTTTGCTAAAGTGAATAAAGCTTGATAAGTTGATATTGAATAAGTCTCACCAAGGACATAATTATAACAGTAAGGGTATCTATTGTCTGTCTTCATTGTGTTTTTAAGATGACAATTGTGAATGTCGAATTGGTATGATAGTTCTGTAGTGCTGGAACAAAGGACCCAAGTGGTCATTTCCCATTTCTTTTCTTACCTTCTTCTCTCGTGTAACCTCTGATAAGAGTATGGACACGTTATTGAGCTCATATGGCTCACGGTTACTATTTTTCTGTATTTTTCTTTTCTTTGTGTTTTCAGGAGCTAGAGACGGCATGTAGATTTGATATTGGTTATGGTGCTAATATGCATCTAATGTATTGTGATTTATGGACTAAGTAAAATATGTAATAAATGAGGAGTTTTCCCTGTATTAGATAACATTATTGGTTTGTCTCTAAGTGGATTTTATTTATTTCTATACCTAAATCGATTAAATAATTTTTACCTAACTAGGATGTTAGGATTCAGCGGCAATAACGTCATTTGTATTGCTATGTATTAATGTGTTATGAAAAATCAGTATGTTACACAACTTCTCTTTTCCTAGGACTCCACAGCAAAATGAAGTCACTAAGCGTAATAATAGGATCTAGATTGAGGCTACTAGAACCATTCTTGCTAATTCTGTCATTGCTAGAATTTTTCGGGCTGAAGTTGTTAGTACGACATGTTTTGTTCAAAATAGGTCACTCATTAACAAGAGATGTAACAAGTCCCCATATGAACTTTTGTAACGCCCCGATTTTCAAGTCCTTTTCTGAAAACCCTCGTGGCATTACGACCGCTAGGGTCCCACAACCTTGGCCAGGCAATTCAACTTTACTTAGCACATAATGAAATTTAAATAAATATACACTTTATGCATGAGGAATCTAGGTCCACAAGTGCACTTATTTGTTACACATTTGACAACAGAAACTGAGAAATTAAGTCCCAAATATCAATATTATATTATAAATCGGATCTTAATCAATATTCCTCCTCATTTCTTGCACCTGAAAAGTAAGAAAAAAAATAGAGAAATAAGAAAAAAGCAACGCCGTGAGCTATACGAGCTCAGTAACGTGTCGGCCCTCTTTTCAAGGGAAGCACAAAAAGGAAAGAAAGAGGAACAATCTGTCCAGAAACCACAACAAAATCTGTCGTACAATTAACATACATGACAGTTCACAGATACACTCTTGTTAACACTGTGACCTTGGCTAAACATGTAAATCCATAGCTTCTTCTAGAAGCTTAAAGTCCGGGGTCATTAACAGGGGATCAACATGTAACAACCTCCAGCGAGATACCCACAACCTGACAACCTCACAGGGTTGTCTACGCATATAAGATGATTAGTCACAACCACTCATCCCTGTACAGTTTAACATGACATCTTCACTAAGCCACAGTGTAACAACTCAGTAGGATTAACAAACTCGGAGGTTAATCTCACCTTTCATGAATTCATTCCCATTTTGCATGTTCATCTTTAACATGACATCATTTATAGGATTCATCTGTATTAACCCTAACCTTTATCCATTATCGTAAGCCAAACCTTGTAAACCTAACACATGTTTTTATCACAATCATATAACGTACAGAGTTAACGGAGAAAAACCTACCCAAATCCTAGTATTAGGACTATCAGGGTTAGGTTACCATGAACTGCGATATGCTACAAGTGCTACCACAATCATACAATAACACAAAAATACAAACATAACACAGTACACAAGGCAAAACTACCCATCACGCGTTAATATACAACTAGTATATTAACATGTATCGCCATCCAAACCAGGAATCTAAACGTTACCTTCTTATTGCAACTTCCTCACACGCACGCTCAACTTGTTCTTTACGTCTCAACGGATGGAATCTTCAGGTCCTATAACATGATATGATTCACATATTAATACATTTTTTTGTTCGTGTTACGGTGTTAAACATGTTTATTCGTACTTTGTGCAAAACCATTATTGCTATTTGTGAGTGTTTGGAGTTATTTTGGGGTCAAAACGATCATTCTCGGTCCAGAAGGTTCTGAGATGACATCTCGACCTCTGGGTCGGATATCCCGACCTCTGAAACGGGTGTCTAGGTGTCTGGAATGGGTGCCTTGGCCTCTGGAATGAACGTTCCTGCCTTTGAAGTGAGCTTCCCGGCCTTTGGAACGAGTATCCTAGATTCTGTCCATCTTGACCTTTCGTCGTATTTAAATCTAGAACTTATTATATACAACTCTAAAATTTATTCCGTAAAATTCAACAGAAACTAGACTTCATGATCTTTCCAGTGACATAAAGTTTCCACCATAAAACCTTATCAATAATACCAGTTAATTAGTTCAATTTTATATTTTCCTTTAGTTCGGACAGTTTGATCTTACTTCATTAATTAACTTATAACTCTCTACATACAACTTCAAATATTTATTGGTAAACTCTTCTGAAAATTAAACTTTCATACCTTTTCATTGATATAAGGCTTGTCTTTTAAAACCTCCTATATATTTTATATAAAGCAACAGATTCATCTCTGTAACGAGTTTTTATAGATTAACATATCTGCACGTTTTGATTTATAACTTAAGATTCTCAACTCCGAATCATGATTTATTAACTTTGATAGAAAGTACACATATGAGGATTCAACATATATTATATCATTATTTATTAAAGAGTATATAATTTTCTATAAAATACCTAACCAAGAGGATTACCTTCTCTCAATGGTGGTAACGGATTCTCGTCGTTCGTCTTTTTACCAAGCTTATTCTCCTATCCTTAAATGTCTCCTTTCTCTCTTCCCTTGTCTAAGTATAATCTGATATGGAATGGTGTTTGATTGTGCTATTTTGCAAAATTTTTGGAGGAAGGAAATGGCTTGTATATATAGATAATTAAATTAACTAAAATAATTTAAGTGGAGAGTTAATGCTTAGTTAGTGGGTTTTAGTGAAAAATTATTTTAACCTAAGTGGAATATAAAAGAAAATAAGTGCCAAAATTAGGTTTAGGTCGTTTTCGTACAAATACGATATTATTGTATTAAGATCGTATTTTTCCGTATTTGCGTATTAGAGTTACATTTCATCCATATTTTATATTATCTTCCTATTATATAGCCAAACAACCCTTTAACCTCGCAAAATAAATTATAACCTCCGATAATTTACTATTCACATTAATTATCGTGAAACTAAATTTTATGGGATTTTTCGGGTCCTTACACAAAACCTTCGCTCAAATTTTGCCATCATGCTCGGAAAATCATGTTATTAATTAACATATAATTTTCCAAATTTTTCCGCAACAAAAAGTTATCCTAACTTCGTCACAAGTTTAATATTATGAACGTAACGTTACGTCTCAAAATTTCGAAATAAGATTCGTTTCTCTCTTTAAATTTATTACATAAGGAGGAAACGCATATTCTCTCTACGCTTATCAATTACAATTATTATTTGATCACAATTTTTTTATATTCATTAATATTTATTTGATCTCAATTTTTTGGGGCTTTACAACCTCCCCACCTTAGGATGTTTCATCCCCGAAACATGAGTCGAAAACTCTAGGAATTAAACAAGTACAGATAGTGCTCTCGCATGGTTTCTTCAACTTCCCAAGTTGTCTCTGAAGTCAGATGATTTGCCCTGAGCACTTTCACTAATGCTATTGTTTTATTCTTTAATACCTTGAAGCGACGATCAAGAATTTCTTGAGGACGTTCCTCGTATGCCATCCTCTCAGTCAGTTACACGGGATCATATTGGATGATATGGCTCGGATCCGGTTCATACTTGCAAAGCATCGACACATGAAACACATTATGCATAATAGACAAATCAGCTGGCAAAGCTAACTGATACGCTGCTGCACTAACCCTTTCAAGAATTTCAAATGGCCCAATATACCGAGGACTGAGCTTTCCCTTCCTGTCGAAACGCATAACACCTTTGGTTGGTGATATTTTCAGAAAAACATGATCACCGACCTCAAATTCCAAAGGTCTGCGTCTTACATCAGCATAGCTCTTCTGTCGATCTTGAGCCGTTTTCATCCTCCCTTGAATCAGCTTCACTTTGTCAGCTAGTTCTTGAACCATTTCTGGTCCTAGTTGAACCACATCTTGAATGTCATTCCAATACACCGGTGTTCTACACTTTCGGTC
>JAOVYX010019375.1:0-18604 GCA_035668315.1 Drosera spatulata | reverse complement strand
CTGGAGATAGCTAGGTGCAATAAGTTGGAATGCTTGCCTGATGATTTGGGGCGACTGATTTCTCTCAAGACGCTGAATATAACTCATTGCCCAAAGCTGAAAACATTTCCCGAAATTGGGGGACTCTGCTCATTGATTGTTCTGTCGATTGAATCTTGTGGTGAGCTGGAAGAGATACCTTCCGGGCTGGATCGTTGTACTGCCCTTCAGACATTATTGATGTTCAAGTGCCCTAATATGGGCTTGAAAAGGAGTCTTGAAGAGGAGAATACAAGAGGCAGTGGAGAGGTGACAGAATACTGGACAGGTGAATGGCTTGGGAGACTCCCTCATCTGCGAGAGTATGCAATTGGTGGAAATGGTATAGGCTTGATGGAAGAGCAACAACCTGATCATTTTGTTCCAGATATCACTCCCCTCCTCACTTTGAAATCCCTACGATACTTAGGTTTGTGGGGCTGGCCAAAGCTCAAGTCTCTGCCTGACCAACTTGGACGCTTCACTCGGCTTGCAGAATTGGTAATCGATAATTTTGATGGTATCGAAGAGATTCCAGAATTCATTGGTGGACATTCATCTTTGTTTCTGCTTGCAATCGCTCGTTGCAGCAACCTCAAGAGTCTTCCTTCCAGAGGTGCGATGCAGAAGCTGAAACAGTTGAATATTTTGCGGATTTTTAATTGTCCCCTTCTGACGGGATGATGCCGGAAAGATGATGGCCCTGAATGGCATAAGATTTCCCACATAGCGAAAATCGAGATTGATAATGAAGTCATCCAAAGGACCAAAACCTTCCTTGAGAGTTGACGCTGCTTTGCGGGTAAGTTTGTCGAATCAACCCGTGCTTTTCAAAATCTACCTGACACTCCATTTTTGCTCCTCTTAAGGTCGGTTGGTCAATTGATATAAACTTAACTCTTTACAGTTAAGCTAAATTTATACGAAGTCATTGAAACTAAAGTTCAACAAATTTATACGAAGACAAAGGCAAGCGCATGGGGAATCTTTACCGTGGTTTGGACAGTCCCCTTTCTGGTTTCTTTCCTATTCAGTATCTAACATATTTATTTTCTTTAACAGAACATCTCACTGTGAGGAGCCAGCTACATGGTTCGGCCCATCCAAGTTCCATTGTTGTGTATCCATTCACCGGGTTCTTCATCTTGAGCAACTGTGGTTGAAGGTTGGTTGCATTTAAGGCACATTTTCTGGCTTTACCATGATTGTTTTTCTTTCCGGCGTCTCTCCTGTTTTCAGAATCTTTGTTGGAAATGTATCCCAAGTGCATCTTGTTCTTAAGGTTTTGGTTATCAAGTACCACAAATTTACACAAGTTAGGCATGTTCACCTATAGTGCTAAGAACGTTGATCTTTTGTGCTCAATGCAGGCGAGAGATTTGCTGTAATCAAAAAGCTTGGTCTATGCTGTGAATCATGAACTTTTTGTAATTAAGATGAGATGCATGCATACCTACTATGGTCAGATCTATTGTCACATATTGTGATGGTGCTATCTGATCATTTGAAGCGTTATCAGCGAAAGCAGATTGGATTTTTCATATTGCTGACATGTACTCGGTGTTGAGGAATGCCCAGCAAAGGCTTGAAGGAGATTATGAGATTCATGTTAGAGTTTGAAGGGAGGTAGGATACGAAACAATGCGGAATAAATGGTCTGGACTTCATGCTTTTGGCGAATCAGTCAGCGGCAGAAATCATATGTATGGCTCCTCTGATAGTGCATTGCCGTGTAGGTACACCAGACCAAGCATGACAAAGCCGAGGTGAATTTAAAAAGTCGTATGCCAAAGATGGCTTGGAATTGAATGTCTTCGGTAGATGTGGGTACCAAATTGTGGCATGTATCGAAAGCACTGCATATCTTTCAGCTACTTACAAGCTGAAGCACTGATGAAGACCTCTTGTTACAACTCCTGGTCCTGAGCCTCATGGCTTTACCTACAACCTCAATTCACATCTAATATATATTTAGCTTAAGTAATTTAGAAGGAATATTGCCGCATATATTGTTGGTAAAAACCTATATATATTTCGTTCTGTTCAAAACCCAGATGATAACACTTGGTTTTTTTCTTTAATATTGTCAGCATTCTCAGACATTGTTTGAATACTAATGGTCCCAGCTGACGACTGCTTGTTGCATCCTCTATTCATACTATAAACTCCATACATCATGGATTCATGATAAGCTGATTAATGTTGACTATACAAATTTATCCAGAAGACTACAACTTTGTGGAAAACATAACAATAACGTCGCTGGGATAAGTATATAAAATATGGAAGCACGCGTTGAGATTCACCTATAAAAACCAATGCGAATGATATAAATACAAACCAAATAGCACCAAGTAGAAACATAAAGAACACAGTAAAACTACTAGTAGTCACATACACACTAAACCAAAAAGCATCATGGGTTCACTTGAAACCATCGGGAAGCCGATGAAATTCACCTATGATGACGAACATGAGACAGGCGTCTATGCCTTGCATCTTGCCCTTGCCTATACCGTTGCACCGGTTTTAAAGGCGGCTGTTGAGCTGAACTTATTAGACATAATCGCCAATGCCGGTCCAGAGGAATCTCTCTCCGCGGCTCAGGTGGCTGCCATGCTACCGACTAAGAACACCGAGGCAGGATCCATGATCGATAGGATGCTCCGGCTGCTAGCGAGCTACTCGCTGCTTCGGAGCTCCTCTCGGGTTCTTGAAGGTGATGGTAAGGTTGAGAGAGTGTATAGCATAGCTCCTGCTGGGAGGTTCTTTGTCAAGAGCCAAGAGAATGGGTCTTTGGCTTCTCTGCTTCCCCTTGTATGCAGTCGCGCCACTTGGGAAGCCGAGTATGATTATTCAATTTAGTGTTTTAACTACAAGAACCTTATCTACTATCGAGTTTTCTATGATAGTAAGAACGTTTTCACTTTTTCATTATGGCTGAGTCATATGTGCATGAGATGATTGTCTGCTGCATGAATCTTCAGGTCTAGCTTGAAGGACATGATCCTTGAGGGAGGGGACATATTCGAGAAAATACATGGGATGCATGTCGCTCTTCCAATTCATGAACAAAGACCCGGCATTCAACAAGATTTTCAATGCTGCTATGGCTGATTGGTCCACCATGACGATGAAAAAGATCCTCAACACATACAGAGGTTTCGAAGGCTTGACTTCATTAGTTGATGTTGGTGGAGGGATCGGGGCTAGCATCAATATGATCGTCTCTAAGTACCCTTCTATCAAGGGTGTCAACTTTGATCTGCCTCATGTAGTGAAACAGGCGCCGGCTTATCCAGGTATTTAAGATGGATTAGTAGTGTATCTTTAATTCAAGTGGACTGTTGCGGTTTGATGGATGATAAACCAGGAGATTTTTCTGTATTCATTTTTAGGTATTGAACACATTGGAGGAGATATGTTTAAGAGCATTCCAAAGGGAGAGACAATCATGATCAAGGTAAGCTTCTGATTGTGTTATGTTCAAGTGCTAGTAGTCTTATACATGGCGACTAACGGATACATTGAATTGTGCAACATTTGGCAAGTCGGAAATTTTAGTGACCAACAGATTGGCGACTAACTGATCATTTGTTTTGCTGCTTTTTGAAGTGTACGTTGCACAACTGGAATGATGAACAATGCATATCGATCCTGGAGAACTGCTATGAAGCACTGCCAGAGAAAGGAAAGCTGATTGTCATCGACTTCGTGTTGCCTACAGAGCCCGATGGCAGCTGGGCGGACAAGCATGTGTCCGAGCTTGACAACATAATGTTGGTTCAACAGGGAGGACAGGAGAGGACAGTCGAGGAGCTTGAAACATTGTGCAAGGACTCCGGCTTCTCGGAGTTTAAGTTGGTTTGCTTTGCTCATACTACTGGTGTCATGGAGTTTGTTAAATGATTACGTTGTCGATCTTGTGTTCGTTGTAAGTTGAATATGGGATTCAATAGTTACAATGTTTTCCACTTTACATAAGCATAAGAGAAAGGGTGGGATTCTCCTTTGTTGATGATCTGCACTCCTTGTCTGGTTATGCTATTTATCAATAAAAACGGGGTTGACACTTATAGTAATGACATATATCGAATTTCAGCATTCTGGTATGTGCCTTGCGTTGGCGGTAAGTCTTGGAGAGAACGTAGTAGATGCTATTCAAGTCAGCCGTAGAGTTTCACTCAGATGTCGCCTTGAACAATCAATCAATCGTTTCAGGGACAAATCAGTATCGCATTTGGTCTTTGCTGTAGGGGGATTGGCGTTCGTGGTCTTGAGAATGATGTTTTTTTTCTCTGTTTTTTGCTCATTACATGAAGAAAGGCTTATAAGCCTGGGTCAGGGACCAAAGCACAAGTCCCTCAAAAATAGTACACCAGCAACAACCAGAACAAACAAAAGAGGGACATCCAGCAATTCAGAATTTGAAAAACAAAATAAATAACAGATAGCAGTTCAGTGTCCTCATGATCCTTCTGCATTTCTTATCCCTGTCAAGCTTCTTCTCATCATAGTTCGTCGCCCACATACCGATCAAGCCAGACCATCATATCGCATGAACAAGTGTATGTCCATAGGGGAATCCGGCCATCATGCCTTGATCCAATAATGTCCCGAGTCTCCTCCCACCTTGGCGTCTTATTCCGAAAGAACACATTTTTTCTGATATCCCAGATTGACCATATTATAGCAAAAAATAGACACCCAGATTATTTTTTATTTTATTTTTTTCCTTTTTAGGTGACAGGATTGAACCAAGTTTCCTGTTGATTATACCTGCTGATGATTTTGTTGCAGTAGCGCACTTGATCATATGGATTCCCCAAAGTTGCTCTCTTGTGCAGGCACTCGACAGTTTTTAAGTCGCAAAGCTCCTGGAGAAGGTTTAAAACTGCAGATTCTCACACAAATGAGCCATCTCAATATTGAACATGTCACGTGCAACAAACCTGGGTCCGTGCTTCTCCACGGACACTAATTTGAGTTTTTGAAGAACCAGCATGCTGGTGGATATGAAGTTCATAACACAACCCTGCTGTCGTTGAAGCAGTTCATAAGTTTCATGTCGACCTGGAATAGAACCAGCTACTACCTCTACACGCAGAAGCCATCAAAGCAATGATCTTAGGATCGTGAAGGCGTGGCGATAACCTGATCTTCTTTTGCACATTTTGAATCATCTATGTTACTTTCTTGTGCCAGTATCATAGCCTTGTTTCGTTGTTGTGTACTAGAGGAACAACAATGAATTATCTCGAATGATTTGGTTTCTGTTCCTGGTTTGCTTCAAACTGAAGTCTCAAGCAACCATGGCATTCTGCTCCTCTAGAAAGTCGGTCATGGGAAAGTATTATTGTGTCACGCAGATGATACTGAAGCTTATGCATCGAAATTTTATATTGGAATGAACTTAGTGTAGAGTTATGATTTCTAATGATCATGTATTTTTCTGGTTAAATTGTTTGATTTTTTTTTTCATCATGTTTTAATGAAAACATGCAACTTAGTGAGCTTATTGCAAGCCATAGACATCCATTTTTATTCCAAAAGAGCCAAACTTGTAAGCATGGTGAAGAAATCCTCTTGCTCTTTTGGGCACTACAAAGAACTTGAAGTTGACAACGGAGAGAAATATCACCATTCTATTTGCTTGCCCACCTGCATTTCTTCTTTTTAAATCCCTTTAATTCCCTCTCTCCTTTTTGTTTTTTTTCCCCTTTTTTGCGCCTTTTGTTGTCCCTCCTTTTCCCTAAAACTTTATGAGGTCTCATATGTGCCATAAAGAAAAGTAACAAATGAAAAGAGACAACAAGCAAGTGTGACAAATGGGTATAAATTTAGATACATGTAACGCATGAGATGAAAGTGATCTTGGTTTGGTGGAAGCTGTTTTGCTATCTTTGAGAATCTTTTCACTTTTACACCTTTTCTCTCATCTTTCATTCAAAATTTCGTTACCTTCCAAGTTATTTGTCCATATGACTTTAAGTTGAATGCATAACATTATACAAGTTAAATGTAGTGTGTTTTTAAACATCTTGGGAATGGGATTACATCAAAAACCACACTTGATATATACTGGTTCCTTCTTTTGGACCTGGATCCCTGCTATAGCAAAAAAGCTGAATACATAACATTATACAAGTTATATGTATTGTGATTTTAAACATCTTGGGAATGGGATTACATCAAAAACCACACTTGATATATACTGGTTCCTTCTTTTGGACCTGGAGCCCTGCTATAGCAAAAAAACTGAATACATAACATTATACAAGTTATATGTATTGTGATTTTAGACATCTTGGGAATGGGATTACATCAAAAACTACACTTGATATATACTGGTTCCTTCTTTTGGACCTGGATCCCCTGCTCTACCTTTTGCTATAGCAGGGGTAGTGTACTAAAAAAAAAACCCTTTCACTAAAAAAAGAAAAAAAAAAAACAAACATTAATTAAGAATCTGAAAATAAAATAAAATAGAGAACACTAATTAGAAAATATAAACCCGAAACAAAAATAAATAAATAAATAAAAACCCTATTAAAAAAATAAACCCATAAAACAAGTGTCAATTATCGATGTCATTTTTAGATCTTATTTATCAAAAATTGGCACGTAATTATAACAATTATCAATTGATTCTTTTGTTTAAAAGAAAACAAATCTTCTCTATCTTATCCCTCTCTTTCCATATTTAATTAGAGGAAAAGAAGATGATATTAATATTATATGTTGATAAAAATTAATGAATAATTAAGATTAAATAATTTCTAAATTTTAAAAACAAAAACAACAAAAAAAAATTTAAAAAAAATCTTAACCGTTGAATATATCTTAACAACACACAACTTGTATGTTACCAATCATTTAATTAATATATACACCCTGATTTTTGCTTCATCAACATCATAACTTCACATTGGCCGGCACGTTACCAACAATATTTTTTCCATTTAATTAATGTATACACCCTGATTTTGCTTCATCAACATCACAACGTCACATTGGCCGTCAACCTCTACCAAACACACCACCACACCGCCGCCAGACCTCCCTCCTCGTTTACATACCTAGGTTTCCTTCCTCTCCTCCCTTCGTCGCCACCCCTCCCTTTGTCGCCGCCCCTCCCTCGTCGCCCTCATCCCGTGGAAACCCTAGACGCCACCAAAATTGTTTTTCCCGCTATATCTGACGTCTTCACAACGAGATCGTGTAATCCGGCTCGATTTAGTTCCTCTCGACAAGATCAGTTCCTCTCGGTTCAAAGCGATTTTATGTGGGGACGCGCAGATTCATTCTTGAACGAAATTCGGAGATCTGATTGTTGTCGATAACATTCGTAGGGATTCGAGATCTAGTTAAAGCCGTGTGGATTAAACTTCTCTGATGAGATCTAATTCTTGGGCTTGATACGCTCGTAGAGGAGTGGGTCAAGCTCGCGAATGTTTGTGTTTGTTGTATGGTGGACTCCAATGACGGGTGAACTGTCGAGAGAGGACAACGAATGACAACGATCAAAGATTATGGATGGGACACTGTTTGTTTTTTTTTTTGACGTACTGTTTTTACGATACGTAAATTCATAGGTGCATCATCGTATGGAAAAGATATATTATGATGCACTGTTGATTCTGATGATGGGTGTATTGTCGGCTCCGACGAAGTGTTATCGACTTCGACGACGTATTGTCGATTTCGAGAATGGACGTAGTATTGTCGGCTAGGGTTTTGTAGATGATGTTAGTAATTATTATAATTTGATTAAAATTATATTATTATTTTTTTTAGTTATAAGGATAAAGTTGGATTTTCATATTTAAGATAATTGATATATAATTAAAATATAGGATATGAATAAATAATAAATAAAATGAAAAAAAATAATCGAATGATAATTCTTTCTAAGAGTGAATGTACAAATGCATAAAAATCAACTCAATAACAACCATCAATGGAAACCATTGGATTTTTTGATCCAATTAATGATCCCTAATCCCTGTTGTAGAACAGCTGCAATAAAAGATCCTCTCCCCTTCGGTAAAGGATCCTCTGCAGATTCAAAACTGCAGTTGTAGTGTTGTTACATTGATGGAAGATCAAATTGGCTGAAAACTCAGACAACGCATGCTGTCCATTTGAACTGCAAACAATCCCCATTCTTCGTTTTCGTTGTAAAGATGTATGACGATTGACTATCTGAATGCGTGTGTACTACATAGACAGGGACGAAGCCAGATTCTTTTACCCGAGTTGACCAAATTAAAGAACTTAATGTATTTCGAACTTTAAAAATGGCTATAACTAATAAATTTGAAAAATGGACATTAGAAGCATGAGTTGAAACGAATTTCTATGGAAGTTCAAAATGTGAAAAGATAGTTATGGTGACAAGAAAAACGATACATCTTTTTCCGTCCCAAATATGTGAATGTTTAATTTACGTGGATTTTGACGAAGAATGATTTTTTTTTTGTGGTAAAGGGATTTAATATAACAAATGAGATTAATTTGATATTTTTTTATGTTAAAAGATTATAAAAAATGAAAAAGTTTGATTTATTTCAAAACTAAAAAAAAATGTTTGAATTAATTTAGGACAGAGAGAATATTACTAAAGAAAAAATTGTAACTACGCTCTTTCATAAACAGATTCTTTGATGTTTGAATATAGAAGTCTCAAAAATTTCTCCCTAGACACGAACCATCAAAAAATTAGAAAGATCTCGTTCAAAATAAAAATAAAAATATTAATATTAATAATGAAAAACAAAGATATTCATCGTATTTTCTCCATCCCATATTAATTGTTAAGTGTTGACCAGGCATAAAAATTTATATGAGTGTTGAATTTATATGGATTTTGGTTAAAAAATAATATTTTTTTATGATAGTGGAGTTTACAGTAACAATTGAGAAGGGGCTAATGAGTGTACTTTAATAAATGAGATTGATTTATTATTAGTATTATTTTGTTTACTTTAAAATGTTATAAAAAATATTTATTTTAAAATGATTCAAATAAAAAATTATAATAATTAATATAGGATAGAACAAGTATATCTTATCGTGTAACCTAATTTTAACGATGTCCCTGGCAAAAAGCCTTATCAAATTTACCAACCATCAAGTATATCAACAATGAACTTACTGTCAAAAATCTTGACCCAATGGCTACATACAAGGGAAACAAAATGGTCAGTTGGCCTTCGCCCACCATGGCCATACTTGGGTTTTGTCAACACAGGTCACAAACGGAGTTTTCCGTTACTCAAGATAAACTCCTGTCTCAAAATAGACAATGCAAAGAACTGGTCTAAATGGTCGATTGTTTCACTCCTGTTTTTTTCCTTTTTTATCTTACCTGTGAGTAACAAGACTAAACTTTTTTTGGTTGAAAAAAAAAAAATTTGTACCTAGTCAAGGTGGTGGGATGAGGGCAGTTATTGTTAATTAGAAATGTTGAATTTGTGGACTATCTTACTTACTTTAAGGAACCTTTTTGATGAAGGAATTTGTCACGAAGGAGTTGGCCAACAAATAATAAGATGTTACTTAGTCTTCCTCGGTCAATGACTATGAACATGAATTGTTCCTCTAAAAATCAAGGTTCTAATAAATATTTTGACATGAAGCTTTTATTTTGAACTTGAACTCCTAATTCTTCATCCATCAACTCGAATTCGAAATCTTTGTTTATAATAAAACCAAACTTTCAACTATTGGGATCAACAATGATTACTTTATCTCTTGATTTTATCCTGACATTTGACATATTTTAGGAAAAGCAAAGTAAAATGACGTTAACCAAACTCGAATGATTGGATTCATTGGCAGTAAAATGGAGTCTTTGCAATGGATTCGTTGGTTAAGATGGACTTTGTCAAGTAAAGGAGAAGGTTCTTCGTTTCATAATACATTGGTGTCCTTGCCTAGGAAAGAACCAGCTTTGGCAGCATTAAATATAAATACCAAGCAACTAGACTCAGAACGCAACTTATAATCAAGTTTAGAAATCGAGGAGATAGATTTAGAACCCTTATGGTCAACTATATTTTGAATAATCGAATAATTATCCAAATATTCATATCAAATAATAGGTTTAAGAAAAACGAGATACACACAATTTTATCTTTTTAAATGATTATAATATTTTGTTTAATCGTGACGAACATGATTAATGTCATTGAGAAAATAGTGATAATAAAAGATTGTCAAATTGATAACTAAGTTAGACAATGATAAGAGATTCTAGTATGAGTATACATTTTGCACAAGGACACGACCAATTTTCGTCAGTTAACTAATTCTTCTCGAAACAACTCTTTGGCCACTACTGATCCATAATCCACGATGTGGATCAAGCAAGACACACAAAAATGATGTGACACAGCCACGAGATTATCATCATCATACACAAAGTTCACCATCACGTTACAAAGCAAGACACTACCAACTCCGTTTACAAAAAAACAAGTGCAGGCACATGCATTCACCATGTCAAACAACCATTTTTTCATGATGAAACAAGCGAAAAAACACAAACCAACACCCACTGGTCCTAACGACGATAAGCTTGGTACTCTTTTGCTACATATTAAATATAATATTTTTAATTATTATATTATTTAATATATATTTTAAAACAATTTATTTGTTATTTTAATGATGTAAGAAAATTATGTCATTAACGTCAGATAAAAACACATAACTTAAATCATCATTAATATTTAAACAAATTGATAAAAAAAAATCAAATACAAGTTTTCCTTACGTTTTAGTCCCCATTGAATTTATGAACTGTATATCATGCTGTATGAATTGTAATTTTATACACATGAACTATAAAAATCGAAATGAGATCAAAACGTTAGGAAAACTTATATTTGATATTTTTCAATAATTCATCCTTAATATTTTAAAAAATAATGTTTAATCGTCGCATGATACAAATCAAACTTCCTCTTGACAAATATGATTTTCAAAATTATGCATATCATTCAGAACTAATGGAGTATTTTAAAATAAAAGATCTCGAATTCAAATCATACATATGAAAATATAGCTATTGAAAAAACTTTCTCTTAAATTATATGGACTCGATTGAGAAATCAACATTTACAAATCAAGGAAGTTTAGAACACAAAAATAGGATAAGGGGAAAAACAAAATCAAACCCACGACCACATCTCCCCGTCAAACCCGGCCATCACCAACAGATCCAACGGCCACCACTTATTCTCCCTCCCTCACCGTCCGATCATCCTCCTCATCCAACGGCCATGATCAAATCCCCAAATCACAACAAAAATCAAACACCCCCCAAAAATTTCACCACATTTCAAAAATCATCTCTCCCCTCTCTTCAGCTCTCTCTTCACTAGCCTGCGCGACATTGCTATCCTGCGCCACGCCTCACTGCTTATCCTGCGCCGCCGCCTCAGACCCATGTCTCCGACCACCTTCACCACCCACCTCAAACCCATCTCCCGATACCGAATCCCAAACTAACCATACCCATTTCCTCAATTTCCCAAAATACCCCTCGATTCCCACCCAATTTGAGCCTGGCCCGTTTGAGCCCGGGCCCGGTGATGGATTCTCCGGCGAAGCTGAGCAGATCCCATTCATCCCTCCTCCGCTCTTCCCCCACTTTCCGTTCCTTCTCCCACAGCTTCTCCGATGACGATTCGGACGATGATAATCGTCGCCGGAGGAGCAATCACAGGAAAACCGCTTCCGGGTCTGGCCAAGTGCCAGCCCGATTCGGGCCCGTAATCGTAATCGCAGTTGTTTTCGTCGTTGTAATTGTAATTGGGTATTTCAGGGCTTGTGAGGTTTCGGGACTCGAGAAAGTGGCGATCTTGATTTTCTTGATGGGCATTTTGGGGTTTTTGATGTGTAGATATAATCGCTCTGTGATCAGTTCGTTCTCGTATTTGAAACAATTGTGCATTGATGGGTCCAATAGGGTTTTGATTCGGTTCACGAAACCCCGAAAATCGGGCCAAGTGCAATGGTTCATAGGCGAAACAAGCCCAAAGGGTTGCGGTTTAGGGGGCGAGAAGGTGGTGGCGGTGGAGAGAGGAGAAGGGGTGGAGTTATACAACAATGGTGATTACTATGAGGGTGAATTTCATAAGGGGAAGTGTAATGGGAGTGGTGTGTATAAGTACTATATGAGTGGGAGATATGAGGGTGATTGGGTTGATGGGAAGTATGATGGGTATGGGATCGAGTGCTGGGCGAAAGGGAGCAAGTATCGGGGTCAGTATCGACGAGGGTTGAGGGACGGTTACGGGGTTTATAGGTTTTATACCGGGGATTGTTATGAAGGCGAGTGGTGTAACGGGCAGGCGCAGGGTGTTGGGGTTCAGTGTTGTGTTGATGGGAGTAGGTTTGTTGGGGAGTTCAAGGGTGGGGTGAAACATGGCCTTGGTTGTTACCATTTCAGGTGAGGAAATGGATCATTGTTCTTGTATGGTGTTGAAGTGTTGTTGATCGCTTCTAAAGTGATCGTTATACTATGTGGTGCGATCTGTCAAGACGCTTTGCAATTGGTGTTTTTGACTGTTTGAAGACGATTTTATGCCTGTAGAGAAGATTAAGAGTTAGGCCGTGGCATTTGGGAATGTGGTTCTCATAAGTTTTTTAGATGGTGAATGATTTTGATAGTTCTGTTGTTCTTGGCTTGTTGGTGGTTTTGGGATTTGGGGTGTTGGAGGGGGAATTGATGGTATGGTTTGATGATAATGAAGTCTAGGTAGCTTGTTCATTGGATACGATCTGTGTGGAAGCTCTTTGTTGATTGTTTAGTTGTCGTAGTATTCGTTATTGGTTTGCAGCTAGAGACTCTGATGACGTTATCTCTTCATGCTACATAGTATTGCGAAAAAGCGGAAACGTCTCGGGTCAAACAAATGTTCTTAAATATCAACCTAGGTGCTAAGCATTGCCAAATCATGTCGTATGTGCGCCTTAAGTGTTTCTCTTCCTCATATTGGTCTGTTCAAAGTCTAGATTCATGTTGTTGCTCAATGAAAAAAATGTAGGAGGAGGATGAAGATCTTTTCTTCATTTATGGAGATCTCTTTGTTTCTTAGGAGGAAAAGGAGTTCCCTTTCCTTGTGCTGTTTCAATTCAAAGTACATTGGAAAATGATTGGCCTTGAAATGTACTGGACCTGTAGTACAATGTTTTTCCAAGGTTGTTGTCCAAATTTATTGTGCATGATATCTACCATGGTTTATCGTCATCAATGCATTGAACTCTTTTCAAAGTCGACTTGGGTTTTGTGTTCTAGTTAGAGTGTGGTTTGTTGATGATAGACAATTTGAGATATGTGATCTTCTGAGACGGTATTTGTTATATTCGGTTTATTTCAGGAATGGAGATAGTTATGCTGGAGAGTATTTCGGGGACAAGATCCATGGCTTTGGTGTATATCGCTTTGCTAATGGACATCGCTACGAAGGGTCATGGCACGAAGGCCGTAAGCAAGGCTATGGCATGTACACCTTCAGAAGCGGCGAAACAAGTTCTGGTGATTGGGATTCTGAAAACCTCAAGACTAAACTAACTTCACAATCTGAACCAGTTCTCCGAGCAGTCGAGGTATCCAATATCGATAATGTACTTTTGCATTGCTGGACAGTTTCAGCTTTGGAGTTGTTATTTCATAAGTTTCTGACCATTTTTGCGTCTCCGTTCACAGGCTGCTAGAAGAGCTGATCACAACGCAATCCACCTGCGTCCGGTGGATGAACAAGTCAAGAAGGCCGTTATGGCTGCAAACAGAGCCGCCAATGCAGCTAGAGTCGCTGCTGTCAAGGCCGTGCAGAGTTCAATATCCCGTGAACCCTTCGATGTAGATGCTTAAGGTGACGAGTGTAAATTTTTTTCTCTTCACTGACGCTACTAGCCGCTGCCACATCTGCCCGTGCGAGCCAAGATGCTCGTTGGAGGCAGACTTTCGAGGAAGTTTTTTTCCGAAATTCCGAGGTTTTTTTGGTAACCAATGTTAACATCATGTACATATGAACCAGATCTGTAGATTAATCAATCAATGAAAAGCTGATTTTCTCGCGCAAAAAAAGATGCTATCTCATGTCCCATGTGGAATTATTTTGTTAGGCAATGACATTATTGTGCCCTTTGAATGGCCATATTCAAATAATATGGTACGTAGCATGCTGGTGTGTTTCTTGCATTATAGGAAAACTGCTTGTTCGAGACTCTTATCCACAGTGTGGCATTGCCGCTTATGTTTGGGGACCCTTTGTTGTTTCAATACTTGTGGAATGTTAGCAAGTGGGCATGGCTACCAAACATTGGTGCTCTTGTTGCTGTGTTCTGGATAAGGTTCTTCCTCCGGAACTTTTGACATGGAGTGTTATTATCTGTTACATCTTGCAAAACATTCGTCTTATATGTCATGGTATCATTTGTCTTGTATCTCGTTTTATGTATTTTGTGTTGAACTTGAAAGTTTTGGATGATATCGCAGTATCGGATTTGTAGTACATCCAGAGAGGGTTAATGTCACTGTGCAATGCTTGTTCAAGCCTGTATTTTGACCAGGTGGACAAAGAGGTCCTTTTGTCCTTGAAGTTTCAGTTCAACTACTGTTGAAGAGTATCAAGAAAATTTGAAAGACATGAAAATCCCTTTCTTCGTGCCTAAATTGTTAAACTGACTACTGTTGCATTGAAGAACATGAACTGTAACCTTAGATGATGGTTGCAGACTGCAAAAGAACACAAGTTTAAACATTTGATATGCCTAGTATGGTATCAGGATAATTGTGACATATTTGATCACAAGTTCAATCTGTTGTCATGTTAATTACTCTCTCGTTCCACATAAATTACGACACATTATTAAATATGAATGTTATACGTAAATGATAAATGATAATGTTTTGGATGTAAAAATTCAAAATATCCCTATTTTATTTCACATCATATTCACTATCGTTATTTTCTCTCTCTCTCCCCACTCATAATTATTCCCCTCTACTCTTTATCATCACACTAGATATTTTTATTTAATGTAATAAAGTCAATTGATTCCTTAATTTTCGTATCAAGTCAAAAATAAGAGGCCTTTACTGTTGCATCTAACTATAAAAAATCATGGGTGATAATAATGCCTTAAAAGCATGGATGTTTCTTTGTCGACCACTAACATTTCAACGGCATGGATGTTCATCAGCAATGATCTCATGTCCATGCCTCAATCATGAATATAAAAACAGGGGATGAACTGAATAGAAAATAAGTGATGACCTCAAGCCCTTAAAATACTACAAGGTCACAAAATGATGACTCAGATCAATATCTACACACTGTACATACAACTCTATAGTTCAACATCTATATTTTACCTTAGTTCGAATCATGACATCGATCAACATACATATATTTTACATTAGTTCGAATCATGACATCTATCAACATACAAAAGATGTGATTCTGACATTGAATTTATAATATGTAATTTGTGACATGAGTCTATAATTATCTATCATAAATTATGTTTTCGATCCACTTCTAGGATCCAAACTCTTCCTTAAAATGTCACAAATCATCAAGAAGTTAGATCAACATCTCTATTATATAAAATACCAAACCAAGATCCACTTGATTGTGATGCACGAGGAAAAAGCTAACCTACTGGAGGCAAAGCACCTTTTCATCACATTGGCATAGTTTTGGAGACTCATGTCAATACCCTTTTGTGAATCACATGACATGATAGAATAGTGGATGCATAGTGCCATAGTGGAAGACTTGTATGGGGTGTAATGTCTTCGCCCTTTTTCATTTGTTTGTTAGTTTGATAGCTTTTCTTTGCCTCTTTTTTCTAAAATCATAGAGAAAGGGGAGTCTACAATTTACCAAGAGAATCTTCATAGATTTTCACAATGTCCCTTCTACTTCACTTCTCCTTTTTATCTTGTGCTATGTTAATGGAATCTATAGATTTGAATAGTTATTGCTTCGATAGATATGTGTTTTGGTTATAGCATTCACAACGGTTGAGGTATATAGAATAATAGAAGCTGTGTTGCTAGGTCACGTAGCGCGTGCAACACTAGGCTTATACGATATGATGATGTAGCAATTGCCCGTTAACGCTTTATGGATCGGATCTCAATATATAGCCAGTAATAGACGACATTGGGCTAGTTTCTAAGTATTATAAACCTATGTTCTTTTCGCTAATGTATACTCAGTTCGATCGTTTGCCTGGCTACATTACCTCAGAAAATAATTGTTCCTTGTCTTACACTCTATACAGTTTCTTATTTCTGAATGAATATTTTACAAGGTTCATGTATTAGATAAACATACGTTACAAGATCGACGATAGAATCATCTGGGTTGTTCTTGTGTCACAAAGCGACAAACTCAACCTAAGTCCAGGCAGTTACTGTTAGAACAGTATTTTTGCTGAAATTATGACAATAGGTTGCACTTGGTGGAGATGCTACTCAGACCAACATGTTTGATGCAGAAATTGTTGCAGATCTGACCTCTCATCATCATAAGGTAGAAAATTGTCTCCCACTAAAAGGAACTAAAAAATAAAAATATGAGAGATGTGTCAATTTTCATGCACCCTTTTGACTTATCTTTGTAGTAGTAGATGGGTTTAGTTAGAGCTACCCCAAAAACAGATGTTGACTTGATCAACGTTTGAGAAATTTACATTGTTCTTCAATGATCATTGATGTCACCCCTTACAACATATGTCAAATGTATATGACAAGGAAATATAGGCATTCAAAGCTTTGTCATTGCCATCCTTGTCTGTTTCATGCAGATTTGCAGCAGTCTTCAACTGAATGATCATGGTTGGCTAGGAAAACCTGAGACGTTATCCTGCGAATAACCACATATATATATGAGATTACCTAATTGTATATGACGATATGTTCTTGAGCCAGGTTGGTCTAATATCATTCATAAGATTCAAACTCAATCTTAACGAAGATAATCAATATTATTGTTCAAAACAAATAAATCATTTATTATAATAAAAAGACCTTAGAATCATATGGTGGAGTTTGACTAATTGTAGTACTATTAAAATGTTGATTGGGTAGGTGGTTGATGCCACTTAAACTAGCTAGAAGCTTTCTTTCTTTGGTTGGCTTATGAGGATTCAGTTTCTGACCACCGTTGAAGGATGGAAATTAAAAAATTATTGTAATGTTGGTTCTATGTTGTTGTCTTTTCTATCTCTAGATGTGTGCATTAACTTATGAGAAATAAAAAATAAATAAAATAAATACAGGTGAGAGATTGCATCTTTCATTTCCGATGCCAATAATGGAGATGTATTGTAGTGTTGTTCCCCGTAAAATACGGTAGCAATAAAGTCTGCTCGTAAAAAAATTCATAGAATTATAATTTATACTCCTAGGTCATATCTATTGTCTATATTGCTTAACCAATCATAATTTGCCTATCAATGTGTTTACATATGATTAAATGAATTATGACTCTATTCTCAAAATCATTATCAAGAGATAAATTATCATGACTCTTCTTATTTGACCAATGTTACTGCTCTCACCAGTAGTTCTTGCTCTATGGTCTCTTTTGGGTTTTGATTTTAGTCTTCATTTCAATTTCTTTAGCAGCATATACCAAACAATCCAGGATGTGAAGAGTCCGAGAAACATAGAAATGAATAACGACTAAATAGCAGCAGCAGCTGCTGTCAATAAGCAACGTCATAGGCCAAATCTCATTGTTTTTTTAAGGAAAAAAAAAACAAAAAAAAAGAGTTAAAATCAAAAAATTAAGTACTTAAATCAGTTGGCCTTTTTTTCTGCTTGGCTCATTGCTCCTGCTTATTAGGAGGCTAGGAGCTGCTACATCCTTTTTCCGAATGAACAGTGTCATTCTAAAAGGAACGTCCAATGATTAATAAATGAAAAATCGTTGAAACGGGTAGAAAATGGATCAGCCATGAGCCTCCCAGAAGTAATTCAAGAGTCTTACGATATTCCGTAAATTTTCTAGACGACAAAGCTTAATTAGCCTTGAACAAAATCTGGATGAAGCGGATACCAGCTTGGAATCCCTCGGTGTACGCTGCATTCTTGAACAACGCCTGCAAATACATTAGTCACAACAGGTCATTGACTATATGATAGGATCCAACAAACACGTCCTCGAAAGCAATATGTTATGGTACAAAGGATGAATGAAAGGATGCACTATGAGGGACTAATAAAATTTGGACTCACAGCCAGATTATTCAGCTCCGAGCTGAGATGTTTTTTGATATTGTTGGATACCACAGGCCCAAGCTGCTCTCCATGCTGCTCAACATTCTCCTCCGTTATCTGTATTAAACAGGTCCCAAATTCAACATCTGAAATAACTTGCAGGTTGAAATCGTAATAGAATTCTTAACTGGGTGCGGAATCATAGAATTCTTAACTGTGTGCCGGATTATAGAATCTTACCTCCGAAATGACTAGAGCAGATGCTTTCTCCAAGATATCATTCACAAAGAATTGTGAGTCCGCAAACGTTTTGGACGACTTCTCTGCTACTGCTGG
>JAOVYX010019374.1:0-18606 GCA_035668315.1 Drosera spatulata | reverse complement strand
CAGCTGATCAAGTTAACCTTCTCTGTGGGATCGACCCCTACTTCCACTACTACATTTAATTCCTTATTTATAGAGTGAAGTGGGATCTTATAAATATAAATTTGACGTTCTTACGACGGCACGCATCAGTGAGTTTGGGGAATGATGATGATGGTACGAGATGAAATTGTTGCTAATATGCGGGATAAGTGTTGTGGGTGTTGACATACTGTTATGGCTATGTTTAGGAACGTAATTAATTCATGTATGGTAATAGTATAACGAGGATTATACATTATGTGAGGAATTAGCCAGACTGTTAGAGTTACAAAATACGATTACGCACATTTTTAGATAAATTAACTTAAAATGATAATATAGAAAGTAACATTATTAATGAAATAGAATGATCCTAAAATATTGATTTTAATGACAGAAATAATTACTGTATATTGTTACGTAAGAATTTAATAAGTGTTAAGATTGTATAAGTAACAATATATATGGGACATTATTTGGGGTGGGGAAGGAGTATCCTTCTTCCTCTACGTGCCTGCCACACTGTCGTTGAGGTTGCTGGGAAACTTGCTCTAGGGAACCGAGTCTGTGGTTCACTGTCTGGCTAGCCCTGGCAATTTGGCTACTGAGCAGTTTTTTGCAGGGAGCCACTAGTGGTTGCTGGGCGGTTGTCTACTAGGACCCATGATTGCGTTTCAAGGCTGGGCTCCTTGGCAACTCGGGCGCGCTGGGCAACTCGTCTACAGGGAGCCAATCGACGATTCAACCGTTGTGATTTCAGGACATTGTCTGATGGACAAATGCTTGCAGGTAGCCGATCATATAACAGAGTCTAGATTTCACCATACTCGAGGATATAAATTGAGTTGGCAAGACAGCTATAGTTATCTCATTTGGGTCTAATCATACGGGTCCCAAAGAATAAGTGGAGGGAATCCCCACTGTACCATGTTGAGAGAAGGAGTGACTCCTACTTATCGAATATAGAGTTAGTGGTCGTAATAATGGAATCATTATGTGACGGGTCAGAGTTAGGACCACAACTGTTAGGTATCAGTAGAGTACCCTAATGAAGCATAGGGATGTCAAAATAAAGAATCCTTCAAGATAACACACTTTAAGAAAAAGGGGTTTTAATATATTGCTAGACATAACAACTATGACCGTTATCCTTTCATAGTAATGTGATGTTCTTCCAATGGCAGTATCTAGGGTCTACTGAGCTTTCCTTTGCTCACGAGTTTCTTTGTTCTCCTTTTGTTTTCTTTCCTTTTATTAGGTTTCGGTGAAGATGGTGAGGCCTTAGAGTAGCTACATGCAGACCATGCTTTCCTTTGTAATAAGTTTAAGACATGGCGTTGTAATGGGCCCTAAGGCCAAACATGGATGATTATATGATAACTCCTGTACTTTTTGCCTCGGTTACTTTGGGATTTGATTATGGTATAATAACTACATTCGGGATTGTGTAACTCGATAAATTGTGTGTATGGATGTTGGATTATATCCTATGATTTTCTTCTGACACACTTTCTCTTACGTTCTTTCATGTAAACTCTGTTACATTTTGCCTTGCTACGGACCTCAGTCTGTGACGGTAGTGACGTCACGTGACAATTTAGCTGTATAATTCTCGTCACGTTACAGAATGATATCATAGTAAAGGGTTTACGATAAGAACTTAGGGGAAGTTTAAGATAGGAACACTTGGGAAAAAGAAGATAGAAATATGCTATGATCAGAGTATGGGTAGCGAGACTCGATTGTATTTACTCCAGAATTCTTATCGTTTTATTATAGAATAATCTACGACATCGAACTAGAGGTGGATCAAGGAAGATTTGGATCATTCTACTTCATCTTAACTAGGGGATCATCCTCGATTTATCTTTCTCTTCAGTGTTTTTTGTTGGAATTGATATTGGTTTGTATACACATGAGGTGTTTGATGTATTGCCTTTGGCTCCAAATATTGAACAAAACCCTCGATTAGGGTTGCGATGTAGTATGAATAGTGTTGTGATCACTTCCATGCCTTACTTTAGTTGTTCACACATTGTTATGGTTGTGTATTGGTTGTTGAACTTAGTGCTTTCACTTGATTGATCACCTTGCATTGATCTCATTGTTTGAATTGATTCCGAGAAACGTGACCTAGAAAACCCTCACCTAGAGTTCAATGCAAGGTCAAGAGACTGCTTGCATAGCGCTCATAGTCGTTTAGGGGAACCAACGTGCACATCACTCATTAGATGCGTTTACCTCTCGTACAGATGCGTTGAGGTGACGTCTAGTGAGATTTACCTTAGATCTAGAGAGAGACTAACGTATAGCTTAGGGATCCTCGACTAACAACCTAGACACATAAAGAATGATTAGATTAGAGTAAACATAGTGCTCACACACTAGGATAACGAAGTCGTAACCCTATCCCCACTTCCATATCACACGACGTTTAGCTTAGCACTTAGCCAAGTTTCCTTCATTTTCTAGTTTCATTTGCTTAAAACCTTATTCGATTTGTTTTAGTTTGACCCACTTAGGACTACATTGTCGATTGTTAGGAACCTATTTCCTTGTGGGATGATACTTTTACTGTCTTTTCTTACATGATAAAAGACACATTAACTTGCATATTTGCGACATAGTAAATGCTTATCATGTGTTCTTTGTGTTTCTTAAGAAATAAGGTGGTATCTACCTGATGTGTGTAAAAACACACATCGTTTTCTCAGTCAAAATCGTTGGTTTGAGTCAGTTTTATTGTTATTTCGTATTGTTTTAGTTCCTTTTGTTATTTAGAGCATCAATACTTCAATATCCCTTGTTTTCATTGCAACAATGAAGAATTGAAAGTGTTTTCTTCGGATGAGCTGATTATGAGAAGTTTGAGACTGTTTTCTGAAATTTCTTGTTGATCTCCAAGCTCGTGGAACATGTTTGCACTTTATTTGGAGTTGAATGTCGAAGTTTACATGTTTTTTATCAGGCACGGGCCATGCATATGAAGCACAAGGTGTGCAACATGAGGTTATAAAGTCTCCTGAGCACGGGCAATGTGGGAAGAAGCACGGGCCGTGCCAAGGCCGCATGGACCGTGAGTCCCACAGAATCTTGTTGTTATGTTTTTCTATTTTTACGGGAATTTGTTAGTTTTTGTTTCCCGTATAAATATCTACGTCCAATATCAGAAAAGGAAGTTCGAAAAAAGGGGTTTTATCAGCTCTATGAAGGTTTTCTAGTGAGTTAGAGACGCTGCTTTAATCTGAGATGACGATCTTTATGATCACAACGAGATCGACGCTACGCAACTCCCATTCGTTGAAGAGATTATTGTCCTTCCCTTGTTTAGATCAATTTCTATTGGTTTAGGGTTTTGTATCTCTCACTTTTCATAGTTGTAATTCGAGATGACTTTCTATGTTTTTCATATGAATTGTCTGTTTCGAGTTGTGACGATGATAGCGTAAATGTGAGTATGGCTTAGTGGTTATAGCTTGGTCATGGATTTTATGAGACGTGGTCTCTGTTTTTAATAGTTTCATGTTAATCATTTATGGTATTATTTCATGTGTTGATTTTATTATGAATTATTTGTCTGTAGTAGTTAGACTGGCCATCTAATTACTCTTGGGAAGTATGTATGCAGTCAAGACATTCTCTTTTGGTTGATGTTTGTAGCAAGTTCATAGGTTAATGACATTCTCTTTTGGTTAACCTTTGATCACATGAAAATGAGCATGATATGGCGCTAATCTGTGTTAGGTCAATGGCATGAGGTGTTAGAGGAATATTCATAATGCTACATGTTTAGTCTGTGTTACATTCTTGTTTGGACATAGAGTAAATGTATTAGTATTGTTATGGCACGCATTATGGTAACCAATATCTATATCGACAACTCTCTTTTTGCGACTTTATTATGAACACCTACCATAATAGAACATGAAATGAAAATTATTAGTCCATGATTAAAATCCACGACAAGTGAAGATCACGAAGGCCATATGTTTTGTTGAATTGTTAAATCTCAAGATAAATTCCCAATTGATGTATTTTTTTATTTAATTGTATATTTTTGTTTAGTTGTTGTTCTTCTCAACAAGACCCCCCCCCCCCCCTCCAATTTTATAGAAATTTGATAGATTGACAACTTAATTAACATAATCTGAAAAAGCCATTCTCTGTGGGGTCGACTTGTGCTTATCACTACTATGTTTTTATTACAATTATGTTGTGTGATGTAGTATGAATATTTCTATTTGTAGCACCTTGCCAGGGGTTCTATCATTATCTTCCCTCTTTGAAAGCCATTATCACAAAGAGGGGTTAAGAGAGTTTCATACCATGCCCTTGGAGCCTGTTTCAGTCTATATAGGGCTTTGTCTAACTTTTATACATACTCCGGATGCTCATAATCCTCAAAGCCTGATGGTTGCTCAACATAGACCTCCTCTTGAAACTTTCCATTGAGAAATTTGCATTTCACATCCATTTGAAAGACTTGTAATCCTTGATGTGCTGCATAGGCAAAGAACATCCTCATAACTTCAAGTCTTGCAACAGGGCAAATGTTTCATCAAAACCTATCCCTTCCTCCTGTGAATATCCTTTGACAACCAGTCTGGTTTTGGTCTCTGATGATCACTCCATTTTCATCTGTTTTATTTCTTCAAACCCATTTACAACCGACCACTAGATAATCCTTTGTCTCGAGACCAAGTATCATACTTTATTTCTTTGAAACTCATTTAACTCCTCTTGTTTAGCGTCAATCCAGTTGGCATCACTTAGGGCATGCTTTATGGTATGCGGTTCCATTTCTGAGATGTAGTATGCAGGAAGGCATTCCTTTGTTGTTGCTCTCTTGGTCTTCACCTGGGCATCTTTATGTCCAATGATTACATACTGAGTGTGAGCCTTTATCCCTTTTTTCTTGTGTTTCATCGATTAAAGTCTTCTCAAGTTGTGGCCGAACAAAAGTGGATTCTTCCCCTTCGGCATCATCTTTTCTTTCTGTATCGAGTGCAGACGATTCATCTGTTACTACATTGTCTGACTCCTGTTCTGCAACCTGTTCATCATATGCATACATATTTCTAATAAAAGACATCATCAACAAGAGGAGAGCTAATAATTTCTTCAAAAGAGACATATATTGATTCTTTTATTAGTCATGTTCTTTTATTATAAACTCTAAAAACTTTGCTTAGAGTATCCTAGGAAGATTCCTTGATCTGATTTTGGGTCAATTTTTTCTAAGTGTTGTTTCTTATTGTTGTGAATACAGAATTTGCATCCAAACGCATGAAAGTAATTTACACTTAGTGTCTTTCCTTTTCATAAATCATAAGGGGTCTTCTTATGCAGGTTATGTATAAGGCACCTATTTAGCACATAGAATGCAATATTTACTACCTCAGCCACATAGCTTTTGTGCAAGGCATCTGAGAGTATTATACTGGTTGCTTTTATCAATGTTTTATTTTTTCTCTCAGTCACAACATTTTGTTTTGATGTTCTAGGTGTAAACAAATATGTGTAATGCCATGATCATCACAGTATTTATCCCCAACAAAATGGTCACATTTTGTGTTACGATCACTCCGAATGGCAATCACATCAATTCCTTTTTCGTTTTGAACTTGTCTTAGGAATCTAGTCAGTAGACTACAGGTTTGGCACTTTATGTGGAGAAATATTACCCAAGTATATCTTGAGTAATCATCAACAACTACAAGAGTATACTTATTTCTAATTATACTTTCCACTTCCATTGTCGAACAAGATTCATGTGGAGGAGTTCAAGAACTCTAGTGGATTTTGTTGAGTTTATCGATTTAAAGCTAGTCTTCAACTCTTCGTCTACTTACCCTCTTGACAAGATTTACACAATTTATCCTTTTTGAACTTGATTTGGGTGAGACCTCTTACCAAGTTGTTTGAGGTAAGCTTTGCTATGGTCTTGAAGTTTAGGTGAGCTAGCCTCTTTTTTCGCAACTAGTTTATCTGCTCAGAGTCATTTGTATAAAAATAAGTGATCTGTGCGGACTAGGACATATTGAAGTCTACTGCATATATATTTCCTTTTCTGAATCCGATGAGTTTGACTTCTTTGGTTGTTTATCCTATTAACTCACATGTGTCATGTGTAAAGGAGACTTCATAATTTTTGTCACATAATTGACTTATGGATAACAGCTTATGTTCAAGTCCCTTTACATATGCCACATCTCTAAAGATTAAGGAACCTATACCAAGGTTCTATAACCTTTAGTCTTACCTGCCTTACCTCCTCCAAATATTACCAGCGGCCCTTCTTGTATTCTGTACTCTTTAAGCAGGCTCTTGTCCCCTGTCATGTGTCCTAAACATCTAATATCCATACAAAACTTCACCCTGATGCTCCTAGGGGATAAACAAATCTCACACATGGGACCCATATCTATGGGTCCTTATTTGTTAGCATTGGGCACCCACACCTGAATGACTTTCTTGTGTGATGTCCTACATTCAAATGCTTTGTGGCCTTTTTGTCATATCTATCTTATATGACCCTTGGCCTTGCTATTTTGGCCTTTTTCCTAGTCTGCTCATTTTCTATATTGCACCCGCAAGTGCAGTAGAGTCCAAGATATGGTCTATTCCATGTAGTAGTGGAAGTTTTGTTCCATACTGAGTAGTTTGCTTCATACTGAGTAGTTTTGTGCATATTGAGGTTCATAAGATCTATAATCTTTGTTCCTGTGGAAAACTTTCCTATTTGATTTAGATCTCTACACCATTTGAAGTTATGTCACCTCCTGTTTTGCTATTGTAGCAGAGGGATCAAACTTTTTTGGTTGTGCAGTAGTGACTTTACTCTCTTATACTATCTGTGCAATAGAGGTCTCAGCGTTCTGCAACATTTTTGTAGGAGGCTTTTTATTATCAACCTTGCTTACTAGAAGGATTTCCTTAACTTTTGAGCATTCAACTTCATTGGTCCAGCTTTTGTATCCCAATCCATTTCGATCATATGAGGATTGACCCATGATTAACATCTTCTAAACATCTAAGGTCTTTCCATTCCATACATCAACTTGCTTTGGTAGCTCAGCATTCTTTTTAGTGATTTCATCCACCAATTCAGTGAGATATTTTATTTATTCATCTGATTCGTTAAGTTTATACTTGACCACAAGTAAGTCATTTGACTTATTTTAAATTTCCTCATAGGTCAAGCTGTAATTTTCTCCAAAACTTCCAATCAACTCAAGGATTTCTTTATTTTTCCTTGTTAGGGCAATAAAGTTTTGTGAGGTCTCTTGAAGTGTCTCTTTTAAATCCTCAATAGAGGCATCAGAAGTAGAGAGATCAAATACTAGTTGTCTATCCTTACTTCTGGTCATGAGACAAAGTTGAGCATTTGAGATTGTTTCTTTATCATCTGAATCTGTCACTGACACGCCCGTCGTAAGGTGTGTAAACTATTACTATTATGCCCACTTTATATGCAGTAGCAATGATCAGGAGTCGATCACATAGGAAACGTGTTAATTATTTGTATTAATTAGTATCACTAGTTAGAAGTATCACTAACCCTAAGTAGATTTACTTGAAATAGGGGGATTCGTTGGTTTAAACTAAAGTAAGAACTAGATATGCAGAAAATAAAGCTAATTAAATGGATCGAGAAATTTTAGGGGATGAAACATAGAGTCATTGGATATTTTATTTAAGTTAAGATGAATCATAGGTTTCTAATGATGTGATGTTATAATTGTCTTATGTGAGGTTTGGCTATGAATAGGGGACTTCTAATTCATGGTTCTCGTGAGTAGCCATGAACATAGATTCGATAACTATTTCAATAACCTATCTAAGCATGCCAACATTGATTGAACATACTAACAATAAGTAATTGGAATAAAGTAAGGAACATACCAAACATGATATTCAATAACATAGATTAGTTGAATAATCACATGAAAGTGTTATTAATTAATCCTACCAACATAGATTGAACAGAATTGATTAGATGCTAATAAGATGATTAACATAGATTAGATCATCTAGCATAATTTATACATAGCATACCTTAGGTGATCAAGCTAAGTGATATTATGCATAAAGTTTGTATTTTTATACTACATTAAACTCAACATATATACACAGATTGATAACATCATATTAAGCGCATGAACCTAATCATCATAACATAAACTACATATCCAATGCCTCTACTAAAGAAACTACTCACACATCATGCACAAATAATCCATATTCAACATATTTGAGATCATAAACATCAATATCAGAATGATATACAACGTAGTAGATCCAAACAGCATTGAAGTATTGGATAATAGTGAATGAAATGAGTATAGAAGCTTTACAATGATAGGAAATTGACTAAGAAATGAAATCTATGAAGATAGGCTCCCAATCCTTCCAACTCCCTTCTCTTGGCACGACTGTAGCGTTCCAAAACCCTAGGTGGCGTTTTTTTTTCTTTGAAGACGCGATATGTGCTTTTATATAGGGATTGGTGATAAGATAAGCAAAATTCGAGAAAAAAATATCATCCAGGCATACGATAGATAGTCGCGGGCACGACAGGTCCTGTTGTCTTGGTGTAGCGGGCACGACGAATGTTTTTCCTGAAAAGCTGGAATTTGGCCTGTCGCGGGCGTGACCAAGGTGTGTCGCGGCCGTGACTATTCTGTTTGCGCAAAATAAAGTCCAAATGCCTTCCTTTTGCGCATGCCAATCTCCATATTCATCGTGTACGCATAAAAACACTTGATTTTCACTCCTAACCTGCAATAAAACATAAAACTCGCAGTATCCAAGCTCTAATTGCAAAACTAACACAAAACACATAAATGACACTAAACTTAAGGAAAACAAAGGAAATAAACATGGAAAACATGAGTATTTTCATAGTCATCAGTCACTCCATGTCTTTGAAGCATAGGCCTTGCCCTTTTCTTTTTTGCCAGAGTTGCCTTTGTTGTAGTCCCTCTTCTTTTTCTATGCCGTGGAGACTTTTGGAGATCGTCTGCATTGTGTAGCAAAGATTCATAGCTTGCCACAATTGTAGCATACTACTTTCTCTGTTTCTTTGGGCTTGGCTATAACACTTTTCTTGAAGTTTTTCTTTTTTGAAAAACTTCCTGAACTTTTTCCCCATTAGTGCAAGCTCCTTGGACACAAATTGGTCACTTGTTGAGGAAGTCTGAAAGTGCATTACTCGATTTAATGAATCAAAGGATTACTAACATCTGAGATGAAGTGTTTTGATAGTCTACAAATACTCTATTAGAGACATATATCAGACAGTGAGAATCAGAACAATGTTTGGGGGTTCAAATAAGTGTTCAGTAGAACCTCTGAACAGAACATTTGGTCCGGGACAGATAAGTCTTTTAGGTTCTGTGGTTATTATGTCTGATTCAGTTGGTTTTTGAGTATCAATTCAGTTATAATCAGATTAGTTATCATATTGATTCAAGATGGTTTACAGGCTGCAGCATCAGATCAGAAGACTTAGTTAGTCTTTCAAAGTTATCTGTTGAGATATGTAAATGGTGAAGGAAGACTCCGTTGACTTCCGGTCAGAATTATGTGGACGCGTTATTGGACTTCTTGAAAAAGGATTGGGGATTGATTAGAGAGCAATCCTCAAGCCACGCCTATATAAGGCATACCATTACTGTGGGAACAACAACGAAAAAGCATAATTCTGCATACACATCTTTGAATCAAAGCGCTCAAAGTTCTCTCTCCCCCTCTCCTCTCCAAGAAAACTCTCAGGTATTCATCAAGAATTGGTTTTCTCAAGAACATCATGGTGACGAGGTTGATTACTGCAAGTCTTCATTCTCTATGAGTGTGCTCCATTTGACAATCTGTTGAGAATGTTTGGTGGATCCTACGAGGATCGATTGTCATTAGATTTGTTGAAATCTGATTGCATGTAAAGGTTGTTGAGTGATCATGAAAACTCAATATGTTGAACTGGGATCCGAGGTGAACTAGTGGATTCCCTTCTTGGTTAGTACACTGCTAACAAGAGGAAGGGTGAGTTCAAATAAGTTAGTTAATACTGATTTGAGTCTGAACCACTATAAATTGTGTATTTTTCAATTTTATTTTTATTTCTGCTGATTTGTTGGTAGTTGATTTGTTCATCTAACAAAATTAGGACTCTAATCATAAAAATCTTGATTAGGGCAGTGTTTGATCATTAGTTTGACAGATTAGTTGAACGCTGTCTTGATCACTCATGGTACTTTGATCATCTGTTGAATCGGTTAAAGATTCTTGATCGATATTCATCATTATAACCTCAGATAGATTAGTTGGCAGGTTCATGATTAGATAACAAATTGGTTATTATTTGTTGATACTTTGATTGTGACTGTCTGATGAGATCAGAATTTTTCGTTTGATCAGATTCCCATTTTCCTCTGTGTAGATAATTTTTAGTCGAAGAAATTTAGCAAACTCCCCCCACCCCTTCGCCGGGCCCCCTGTTTTTGATACAATCACGAACTTTCAAAGTCTAAGTGCTATCTTGTTCAGCCATTGATCTTAGCATCTTTTCTTGAACTTTGAAGGCCAATCTTTCTTTCCTTATCAAGTTTCTTCTTTTGTTCTACTTCAAGATTGTAGGTGTGTAAAACACCATGTAATTGAGCAATGACATCTTGGCTAGATCCTTTGATTCCCTTATTGGAGTAGTCTTTGCAGCCTAGATTTCACCAAGGGATCTCATAAAATGAAGGTTGACTTTTTTATTGTCAACGGTCTTTCCCAAGGTCTTTAGATTGTTGACCAAAACATTGAACCTCTCATAGAAGCTTGTGATGTTTTCATCCGGCTTCATGGTCACCCAATCATACTGTTGCATTAGGACATCCTTTTTGTTTTCTCTGATCTCATTGGTTCCATCATTTTTGAGCAGCAAAGCCTCCCATACCTCCATCGGTGTGGTTGTGTGAACCACACTCTCAAACAAATCATCATCAAGGGTTATGAAGATCTAGTTTCTAACCCTTCTGTCCACTAGCACCAAGTCCCATTCATCTGTTGTTTATTGAGCATTGGGCTTGTCTATTTCATTGGAAGGATCAGTTGAATTTTTCATCTTTGGAACAAAAGGGACATTTATGACTATGTCTTGCATCCTCCTAACTATGGAGTCCAGATGGGCAAGCATCCTTAACTTCCAGTGGTTGTACTTATCAAATGACCAGGCCGGTGGTTCACCAGTTTTAGGGCACTTAGGTAGCTTTGGAGGAGCCATATTTCTTCACACAATAAACTGTTAGTAACTTCTTTGCAAGTAAATCAAGAAGAAAAAAAAATAAAATAGGCCTTTTCCCTTCTAATAACTATTAAGTCTTGAAAGTTAGGCTCTGATACCAATTGCAATTCTCATACTTACAGTAAATAGCCTAGAGGGGGTGAATCTGTTATTTAAAAATTTACTTTCCACAACTTAGAGCAGCCTTGTCTTAGCTAGTATACACTAGGTCTATTGCAGTTTTGCGGACTACTCTGTAGTCGATACTTGAGTCCTTTGGACTTTGTCTCTTTTGTATCAAAGTTATATTCTAGCAGCTCTAAGGTATAAAATGAAAAGCAGTAAAGGACACAATGATTTATACTAGTTCAGACAATCGTTTTCTAATGATCAACGAAGGCTTAGTCCAGTGTTCCCTTGGTGACCAGTGTAGTGAAGCCAAGAGATGAGTTTACTAGCTCTTTGTTTTGGCTGACAAAGAAACCCCTTACAAGTTTACAACTTGTTAAGGCAAGAACCTAGAACTTTGCACAGATCAAGTAATGACTTTGCTGCAACTTTGTGTTCTTGAGGCAGACTAGCAAATTCCTTTCTCAAATCTTTAATCTTAGCTCTTGAGAATGATTTCCAACCAACTTGAGAATGTTTTCAGCTTACAAATGAATCTCACAATCATCTTCAATCTTCTAAGAGTGGAAACAATCCCTTTTTATAGGGCTAAGAGGATTAAGGCCAAGTCAAAATGCAGCAAATTGAGTGTAGCAGAGCTGGCTTGCAATAGAGACAGAAGCTCTGTTGCATTCTCAGTCTGCTGCGCTTCTGTCTCTATTGCAAGCTAGCTCTGCTACACTCAATTTGCTACATTTTGACTTGGCCTTAATCCGTAGACTTCGATCATAGATCCTGACAGATTTGTGATCTTTTATTGTCCATGTTCATCCCAGTTACTCATCTAGAACTCTCTGAAGTGGTCTGCATCCAGGTGATCCACATTGGTCCTTCCAACTGTGATCTTCTGCTACTTCCAAGATTGCAACTCACTATCCTAGTTCTCAACCTAAGTAACTAACCATGAACTTATCCTACTCTAGAGTAATGTTCATCAATTTCTATACAACTGGAGGAATTGCACATTCCTCACACAAAATATCTAAGACCATTATGCTTCTCAAACTTATTAATGCCTCTTACATTCTAGACTCCTATCATCCCTTATCAACCAGATCATCCCTAAAGGGAATAAGGATCCTCCCCAAGCTGTCCTGAACTAGTTGAGTAACTTTTAGAATCAAGGGAGCTCCATCACTACCTTCGCCAGTCTCAACACTAGTCACCTCCACCTGAGATTTCCTCATTCTCACTTCACTCCACCCTTCTTCAGACTTCCCTTCTTGCTTCCTTACAACAATAACAACAACAACCGCTTCCTCAGTAATATGTCTTTCGCTGATTATCCACCACTGGACTAGTATTCTTCTAAGTAACCCACACTGGTTGAACAACATTAGTAGTATTTGGCACCCATACACTCTTCATAGGCCTTTTCCATCTGCACTCAACACTTTTATGGCCCCATTTCAGACAGTTACTACAGCATACTTGCAACCATTCATATTCAACCCGTTGCTGGACTTTCTCACCTTCTAGACCTAGGAACTCAATCATCTCCACTGGTTCACACTTAGTATTAACTTCCACTAGAACCCTAGGGAAGGAGATCTTCCGTTTGATAGTAGTCTATTGATCAGTATAGACTGGTCTTCCAAATCTACTCACTATCTTCTTTAACGACTTCTTTCTCGAACGTTGCAAGTCTAGACTTGATAGTTGAATCCACGTAGGTACCATGTCCAGGGCATTCTCATCAAACTGAAATAAGGAGACCAATCCTTTAAGATTAATGGACGAAAGTTAAGAAACCAGCTATTCCTTCGAGCCCTCTCCATATCATCCCTGTTAGCAGATCGAAAAAGGAAATATCCCTTCTCAGGAAGTAAAAGTTCTGGGCACACTATCCCCTTCCAGTTGGCACGAGCAATACCATTCATAACACTGAATGGCACATTATCTCCCACCACATAGCCCACAGGAGCATTTTTCTAGTAATTCTAACTATATCTCCCCCACGAGATCCTAAGTTTCTGTTTCTTATTCAACAAACTCCAACTTCAAACCATTCAACATATCTATTCGCAGCCAACTCATTATCTTCATAGGTCGGTCAAGCCATTCTTTAGAGCATCCAAGTACAATCTACCCTAATAATCACCCAATTTCATCCCTGAACCTTTCCCCCCTAGACCGTCCTTTGGGGAATCGTTCCTTCCCAAAGTACCAATAATCCTAGATTTTAAAACATCTCCATCACAAGTATCCGAAGTCCCTTTACCATCATCGATCATCTCCTTATTCACACTACCCATCACATTCATATCCCTATTCAACTCATTCCCCCTAACTCCATCATTCATCACATTCGTCGAGTTCAACGCTAAGTCTTTCACATCGGGCCTAACATTCTCAATCGGGTGCTGAAGCGTAGCATTCTTCCTTAGTCGTCCACTCTTTGCAACAACAGGTTCAGTGGGGATTTCTGATCGACCATCGGTCAAAATTGAGGTTTCACCCTCTCTATCTCCCTTCTTCTTCTTCTTAGTATATTTTCTTATTTCATTTTTTTTTGTCATTGTTCTCATTAATCTGATTCTTTTATTAATTTTTTAATTAGTTTTTTGAATTTTAGTTAATTATCTTGAAGTCATTAATTTTTTATGAGGAGACGAACTAAAATAATGCAAAACCCTAACATAACTAAATAACATAGATGAAAAGAGTTTCGTACAATGACTCAAACACTAGAAGTGGGAAATGACAGACTCAGACTGACACAACAGACTCGTACTAGGAATGGAAACGACTCAACTAACTAAAAATGATAATACATGGACATGTACACACCCCCAAGCCTAATCTATACTTAGTCCCTAAGTGCATAGACATGATAATTTAGGACTAGTATACATCAAAAATCACATGGAAGTTGATGCTTAGGAATCGAGATTGAGTGATTTAGGAACGAATTTGAGTGATTTGGTGATTATGGGGTGTGAAAAATCAGTTTCAATGTTGTTTGAGCAAGAATTTGTGAAGAACTGAGAGGAGAATGACATTTTACGGCTCTATATATGTCGTTTCTTTCATGACAGGGATCGTCATGCCTGTGACAGATCTGGAAAAAGTTTCTGTATGATTCTACGATACCCGTCACGACCATGATAGGGATTGTCACGGTCGTGACGAAGCTGGGAAATTCACAGGACCCTTTTATTCGATTGTCACGGTCGTGACTACCTCAATCAAGGTCGTGACAACTCAAAATAAGGATTTTAAGACTCCAAAAGCTTCGAAACAACCCTTAATGCTCACAACTCGATTGAAACACTTAAAATATATCATTTATCAACTATTCAATGACACATTGAAGACAAAATGCAACCAACGAACTATTCAATGACGAAGCTGGGAAATTCACAGGACCCTTTTATTCGATTGTCACGGTCATGACTGCCTCAATCAAGGTCGTGACAACTCAAAATAAGGATTTTAAGACTCCAAAAGCTTCGAAACAACCCTTAATGCTCAGAACTCGATTGAAACACTTAAAATACATCATTTATGAACTATTCAATGACACATCGAAGACAAAATGCAACCAATGAATTTATTAAAAAATAAAACAAACTCCTAAACGAAAAACAAAGTTATGAAAAATCCTAACTTATTGCACCTAAAAAGAAATTAAAACTAGGGTTGTAGGCCGGCTCTTGAACGCTACTTGTAATGATGCGGAAGCCATGACAAAACCTTCTTCTTATCACGTTTGATATTTTTCAATAATCTTAACTTTTCAAATTGGTTAGTTAAAAATGTCCAAATAAGATTTCTATAACATTTTGAAACATAGGAAAATAAAATAAAGCATAACATGTCAAAATCCTCCTTATGATCATGAAAAACATCAAGAATAAGAAACTTTCAGAAAATGAAAATTTTGGCTGAGATTGAACAATTTGAATTTCATTAATAGGAATATCCAAAACCGAAAATGATTCATGCTCATTGATATTAGACATTTCTAACTTATAATCGTTTTGCACAACTTCATCAGAAGAATACAAATATTTTTTCAATTCAGCAATCAAGTGCAACAAATTGACCATCAGAATAGGTTTCATTAATATTCTTTTTCAAGTTCTCATCACCAAATTCATCATAGTCAAGTTCAAAATCTTTTTCGTCCAATTCATCAGAACCTAACTCTAAGATTTCTTCCTCCTACTCATCTTGTGCTACTTTATGTTCAAAACCTCTACTTCCAATGTTTTTCATCACTTTCACTTGAAACGAATTCTTTTGGATTTTCAGGATGATCAAATTGATTTTCTATTTCACATGAAACTAGAGTTTTTGATTTGCTCATTTCAGAAGAGAGTCGATTGACTTGATTTTTCAATTTTTGATGATAGTGATGGATTCTTCTTGAAAATCAATAGAAGTTGAAAAATTAGAATGAGATTGAGTATTTTGAATTTGTGACTTAGAGACTTCTTGCTCAATTTCTTGATATGAATTCAATGAATTTCCAAAAACACTAATTGATGAGTATGAATATACTCATAGTTTTAGTAACTAATTTTCTTGGTTTATTTTGTTTGTGTTGTTTTGTATTTTAGTTTAGTTTTCTGATTTGGACATTGGTAGTGCTCTTTGTATGATTTTTATGCAGATATGGCGGTGTGAAGAGAGGTTTTAGCACTCCATGGAAATGAAGCTATATGGTTTGAAGTATGTATGGAGATTTTGAAGACTTTGAAGAAGTTTGGATGCAAATCGACAAAGTTTCCGATGATGTTTTAAGTTATGAAGGTGTTCTTAATGCACATGAAGACGTTCATGATCATTTCAGATTAGATCTTAAACTCTTTTATTCTTTGTTCGTGTTGCTCGGATTGGATTTTCACAGTTGTTAGCTTTGGAATATCAGTTTGAAGATCTTTTTCATGGGTTGTAAGTACTTTCGTTGATTATTTATGCACTTTAGTCATTTGATTCAATCTATGTTGATCATGATGATTACTCTTGTATGTTTATCAATGTTTATGTTGCTTTTCAATATCATGTCTGAGTAATTAGTAAGAAGTAATCATAATGACACGAAGCAAAGGGATTATGAGATCTATTTTATTTATCAATTGAATATGATTTGTTCACAATGATTGATGTCAAAGATTGGAACTTTAATATAGTTGATGCGTGATTTCACTTAGATTGACCACGTAGATGACATTATACTTTGATTATAACATGGTTAGCTTAAAAATACTTCTAAATTGATCACTTAGATGTATTGATAGGTTGATCTAACTTATGATTTAAACTAATTTGGTCATATGAAGTAGCAATTAAGTAGATTATAGACCAAGCTATCTCGCTGTAGTTTATTTAGGATCATTTGATATATGAATGAGTAGACCAAGCTATCTTGCCATTAATTCATATTTGGTATATTCCTTATTTAATTCAATTCTCTATTTTGAGTATTCATGCTATCATCGTAAGTAGGATAAATGATAAGTTTAATTATTCAACCTATCTTGGTAATTGAAATATTAGAGAACATAATCAAAGATATCCCTTTATTCCAACCAAACCATTTATATACAAATATATATTAATTCATTATCTTTAGCTTCGATGATTAATCCCAAAGCTGAGTAAGGTTATGAGAATCCTCCCTACATTCACTACAAAAAACAGCAGCAGTTTGCGACGGAAATAATCCATCGCAAAAAGGGAAAATATCGTCGCAGAGATTAATTGCGACGGAATTTGCGATGGCATATTCCGTCGCCGTGAATGGCGTCGCAAAACCAATAATATGCGACGGATCCGTCGTAAATATAACTCTATTGCGACGGATTGACTTTTTCCGTCGCAAAGTATAATTTTTAAAAATTATATTTAATAATTAAATTATCATTAAATTAATTATATATGTTTGGGAAGCGGGTGCTACAAGCTGCTGATGGGAGGCCCCTGGATCCATAGACTAATCGGCCTGCGACTCTGGATGTTGAGCGAATCGCTCCACAAATGAATCCTTCGAATTTAATGTTAACGAGTTAGAAAAGAAATAAATGAACATAATTAAAAGGTAACAATTAGTGAAATAAATGGTTTCAAAATTTTTACCAGAAAACGGGTAGCCGTCTCGTCGGCCAAAGGAATGTCAGCTAGTGACTTCCCCGCTAGAATAGCCTCCGCAACGCTCGGAGTACCCGGCTTCTTATGGGTCTCCACGAAGAGCTAGAACTCTATCGCCTTTCTCTTCAAACCAATCTCCTGAAAAATATTTCAAATAATAAATACGATAATATTTGATGAAACACACGATGTCAAATAATTTAACTTAAATAATCCTACTTACCATTCTCTCTGCGACGGCGAGGGTGGACACACAACCCTGGGAGTGTGTAGCATGTCCCTGAGATCGGTTTCTTGCGTTAATTCTCGATCTCTCCAGGATCTCAGGGGACATGCCATATCGATCCATGAGGCGTTGACCAACCTCGGCACTAATCCAAGGGACTGGACATGCCTCTATGTCGTCGCAGCCCTAAAGAACCATTCGCGCTCTGTACACGGAGTCCGGCATATGCGCATCCAACTTGGCCTCCCAAGCTGCACGTACTTGGGAGTCCAAGGAGGAATCCCAAGAAAATAAAGTCTGTAAAAAAAAAAAACAAAGAGCTTATGAACTATATATATTGCAAGAACTAAAAAACTTAAACCCTAAATTATCAGAAGAATTAAACTTAAACACATATCCGGAAATACCCGAACATACAATCTCGAATAATCATGGGGACCTCTCCAAAGTTCATCCATGGCTCCTCATGGAAAGCTTGGAATGAAGCAATTGCCCCTCATGCTACATCACCATGATGAAACCTACAAATTATTTTGATGTGCGCTTTGATATTAGAAAACATTGGACAATTTGAAAGGAAGTCATGAAGATTGAAACATCAAAAAATTTATACCAATGTGTGTCAGGATGTAGGGGAATGCTAGGGTCTGGATGTGTCCGTTGAGATGCACGAGAACGTCTACTAGATGACTGTCCACTGGTAGATAACCGTGGAGATGGCTGAGATGCCTCCCCAAACTCTCGAATCGAGGCATCAAGTCCTGGGACTGACGCCATGATGTCAAACTGAGATGCCCCTGGGTCTGCTGCCCGTGAAGTGATCTCA
>JAOVYX010019373.1:0-18608 GCA_035668315.1 Drosera spatulata | reverse complement strand
GCGTTCGAGAGCCTGAGTGGCAGCTAAGAGGCATGAAAAGCCATGACTGCCATGTGTTCATGCAACGATTGATCCCTATTTCATTTAGGGAGGTTCTGCCGCCCAATGTTTGGAAAGCGTTGACGGAGCTAAGCCAATTTTTCAGGGATTTGTGTCATTCACTGTAATATCCGAAAATTTTTGAGAATTTAAAAATGAATATATAACATACGTACATACATACACAAATAAAGCGTAAATAAAAGTCGTTAAATATAACGCTATAACGTTGTAATGTTATTCGTTCGTGATGTTTATTAGCGCGTTCGACTACTCATCCCAAAGTATTCCATCATCATATTTGATTTAATTAATCAACTATTTTCTTTGTATTACTCGCAGTGACATGGAGCGGTTGGAAAGGTTCATTCCAGAGATAATATGCAAATTAGAGAGAATTTTTCCTCCTAGTTTTTTCAACTCCATGGAACATCTACCAATCCATTTGTCGTTCGAGGCGAAGATAGCCGGACCTGTACATTATCGGTGGATGTATGTCTTCGAAAGGTAACGATTTACACCTCGTTCTATCCGGAGAGCCAGCTGTCTGCGATCTCCAGGTCACAGTCACAGTCTGCTCGTGACTCTGGAGTCTCTCAGGAGGTGCAGACGTTACGGCAGCAGGTTCTCACCCGGCAGCAGGCTATGGAACGGATGCAGGCTCAAATTGCCTTTTTGATGAGGCAGATGGGCGCTGATCCCGATTCCACCTGCCAGGCGGAGGCTGGCATTGGCACGTCGAGGTTCCCTCTTGGTCCAAACGATGATTCCTGCCCTCCGGAGCAGCGATATCCCGAGTTAGCCGGCCATTAGTATATGTAAACTTGTAATGGAATAATGTAATGTAACTTTGAAATGTATTTTCATATTCTATACGATTTTGGTTTGTTTTTTTGGAGTAATTATTCGTGATATTGTAATTTAAAATAGGTATTTCGATAAATATCAATAATTATTATTTATTTTTTTAAAAAAAAAAAACACATTGTGCGACGGATTCCGTTGCAAATGACAATAGTGTAAAATATTTATATTTATATTTATATTTATATTATGCGACAGATTCCGTCGCAAAGTATGTTTATTTTGCGACGGATTCCGTCGCACAATGTGATTTTTTTTAAATAAATAATAATTATTGATATTTATCGAAATATCTGTTTTAATATAGGTATTATACGATTATTTAATTATTTAATTCTTTTTAGAAATAAATTAATTGAATTTAGTATACGACGGATTCCGTCGTAAAGTGTAAATGATTTTTGCGACGGAATCCGTCGTAAATGGCTATGATTATTTTTATTTTAGTTAATTATTTATTTATATTAGGAATTAATTAAAAAAATATTTATTTACTTTTGCGACGGAATCCGTGGCAAATCAAAATAAAATTTTGAAATTATATTGTGCGACGAAAAAAGTCAATCCGTCGCAAAATATTTTGTTTGCGACGGATCCGTCGCAAATTAACGCTTTTGCGATGCCATTGATTGCGACGGAAAGTATCGTCTCAAATTCCGTTGCAGATATGTTCCTGCGACGGAATATTCCCTTTTACGACGGAATTGATTCGTCGCAAACTATACAGGTTTTTTGTAGTGATAGGCCAATGATTTGTTATATGAATGTTTTGATACATTAGATAAAATATTTCAGATGTTTATCCTGTTGTGTTGGAACTTGAAAATTTAACCATTAAGATAAATTTAGATAATGAAACTCGTTAAGTAATATGTTGAATACTGAATACTGAATACTGTTAATTGGAAACCAACCTGGGTTGGTCTAGTGGTGTTCGACTCAACCTCCTTCTTGAAGGTCTTGGGTTCGAATCCCACTAGCCTCAAAATTCATGTTGGCCACGCCCGTTGACTTCGGTCAAAGCTTTAACCGATGCTGGTGGGGGGGCGCCTTATCAGTGTCCGGGGGATTAGTTGAGGTGCGCACGAGTTGGCCCGGACACCCCGTCATCAAAAAAAAAAAAAAAGAAAAAAAAAAGAAAAAGAAAAAGAATACTGTTAATTGGAATCATTAGTGGTTATTGGGATTCTCTTGATAGTTTCTGTGTGACTTAATTAGAAGACTCGATGCTTTATAATTATTTGCTCGTATCTAACATTGTGGCTTATACGGGGATTGAGGTGTATATCTAAATACTAAGGATGTGTTTGTTTGCCATTATAAGTCAGCACAAACTGGATTATATATACAATAGTCAAATTAACTACATAAACTTTAATTTCACATCTGGATTGTCTTAATTTGATAGTTTAACACAGTCAATAAAATTTTTAACAACATAATTTTTTCGCCACGTACATTTAACTACACAACAACATCTACGTACACACTATCAAATTAATACATATCCATCGATGGACTTAAAATGGTATAAGAATCGAACTATACCAATCGATTAACGCAACAATACACTTGTAGCTATATAGAATGTAATATTAACTTACTGAATCCATCATACTTGACGACTGATGATTTGTCGATTAAACTTTAATGTCGATTAAATATGAATTTATTCTGTCGTCAATAAACCAATGATTTGTTATATGAATGTCTTGGTGGAAGAGATAAAATAGTCCAAATGTTTGCTTTGTTGTGTTGGAAATTGAAAATTCGTTTAGTATTTAATCACTAAGATAAATCTAGATAATGAAACTCATTAATACATTGAATAAATGAATACTATCAATTGGAATCGTTAGCGGTCATTGAGATTCCCTTGATAGTTTCTATGTGGCTGAATTAGAAGACTCGATATTTTATCGTTATTTGATCATGTCCAATATTGTGGCTTATGCGTGGATTGAGTTCTATGTCTAAATACTAAAGGTGATTTTATTTGACATTATAAGTCAGCGCAAACTTGTTTATATATATACACTAATCATATGAATTACATAAATTTTAATTTCATATTTGGATCGTCTTATATTGATGGTATGACATAGTCAACAAAATTTTTAACAATAATAACATCACAATAATTTTTTCACCATGTACATTTAACTACATAGATACCACAACATCTATGAAAACATTTTCAACTTTATACATACTCATCGATGGACTTAAAACGGTACAAGAATTGAACTATACCGATAAATGCAACAATGCACTCATAGCTATATAGAGTGTAATATTAACTTACCGATCGGAGTTGGAACACACAACGAGCTACTGCATGAATCGCTGCTTATGCTAGGTTTGTTATTACAAACCATTTTCAGCTTCCCTTTCGGTTTCTTTTTCTTTCATAATTGTGTTTCAATGTCATAATCTATGAAATGGAGCAGTTAGCAGGCTTAGAGAATGTCCAAATGAAAATGGTTTTGCTTTCTTAAATGGATGAGGAATAAAAAAGTGAACGAAGGAAACGTCTAAGGCTTTTGCTCTTATATAGAAATATCATGCATTTGTATTGACAAATGCTATATATTTGACTCTCAAGGATATGTACATGTGAGGGCTGTGATTGGAAAAAGACCATGTGAGGAGGAATATGACCGTTGTTTTTTTTTTTTTTTTTTTTTTCTGACGAGGATGTCCGGACCAGCTCGTACGTATCTCGAGTAATTTTTCGGACACTGAAAAGGCGCCCTCCCCACCAGCTTCGGGTAAAGTTTTGACCAAAATTAACGGCCGTGGCTAACCTGGATTTTGAGGGGAATATGACCGTTGTTAATCCAAGTAACCTTCTTTTTTCATATTTTCATGTAAATCATTATTTTCCTTCATTTAGTTAGGTGTTACACTCTAAAGTTCAGCAATGTTAAAATGGTTTTTCTCATAAGTCTGATGCATATACTCCGTATGTCCTAAGTTAATTCCTATGAATGTCGAATGAAACATCAAATTATTCTGTCGTCAATCGACCACTGATTTGTTATATGAAGTCTTGGTGCAAGAGATAAAACATTTCAGATGTTTGCTTTGTTGTATTGAAAATTAAAAATTTGCTCTATAATTAATCATAGATAAATTTAGATAATGATACTCGTTATGTAATACGTTGAATAATGAATACTGTCACTTGGAATCATTAGCGGTCATTGAGACTTCCTTGATAGTTTCTGTGTGACTTAATTAAAAGACTCGATGTTTTATGAGTATTTGCTCGTGTCCAACATTGTGGGTTATGGATGGATTGAGGTCTACTCCTAAATACTAACGGTGTGTTTATTTGACATTATAAGTCAGCGCAAACATGGTTAAATATATACAATGGTCAAATTAACTACATAAACTTTAATTTCACATATCTGGATTGTCTTATATTGATAGTTTAACACAGTCAATAAAATTTTTAACAACAATAACATCACAATAATTTTTTCACAATGTATATTTAACTGTGGAAACGCCACAACATCTACGAACACATTATCAAATTAATAAATATCCATTGGTGGACTTAAAACGGTATAAGAATCGAACTATATCAATTGATAAACGCAACAATACACTCATAGCTATATAGAATGTAATATTAACTTATTGAATCCAACATGCTTGACGGCGGGAATTGGAACACACAACGAGCTACAACATGAATCGTCGTTTGTGTTAGGTTTGTTGTTATAAAACATTTTTCACTTCCCATTCGATTTCTTTTCCTTTCATAATCTCGCTTGGGTGTCATAATCTATGAAATGGAGCAGCTAGCAGGCTTAGAGAATGCTCAAATGAAAATGGTTTTGCTTCCTTAAATGGATGAGGAATGAAAAGGTGAACGAAGGAAACGTTTAAGGCTTTTACTCTAACTTAAAAGTATCATGCATTTGCAATAATAAATGCTATATATTAAATGTGAGGACTGTGATTGGAAAATGACAATGTGAGAAGGATTATGATTGTTGTTAATCTTAGTAATATTATGGAATGAAAACTTACTCAAACAACTAAGCAAGGTCGACTCGATATATCTCTATGTCTAATAACCATAAATCCAGTCTATATATATATTGCATTGTCTGACATAAGTTGTGTTACGGGACATATATATTGTTATAATGAACACAATGTGTCACAATGATTTACAATAGTTGTGAACTATGTGATAGCCCGATTGGAACGACACGATCAGTGCGTGCAAACTAGATTGAGCCATAGTTAAGTGTCATAAGCTTCATCAAGAGTTTGAAAAGAATTGAACTTTGTCTTAATGTGAGAGTAATTTTGTTAATGAAAATATGATTAACAAGAGTTCATCTTAATGTGATCTCTGTGAATCAAGTTGGCTGTTACATTGAGATAAGTAATACAGTTGTAGAAAAACATATTAATAGACAAAATCAATTGGACCAAGAAGAATATCCCCGTGTTCTCACCTTATTAATTATGGGGTTGAAATTCTCGTCACCTTCTTTTTCCATATTTTCATGCAAATCGTTAATTTTCGTTACGGTCTAAAGTTCAGAAAGGTTAAAATAGTTTTCCTCATAAGTCTGTTATGTATACTCCATATGTCCTAAATTAATTTTTGTGAATGTCGAATTAAACATCAATTTATTCTGTCGTCAATAGGCAAATGATTTGTTATATGACTATCATGGTGCAAGAGATAAAATATTTCATCCCATTCGGACAAAACCATAGTCATCATTTTTATAAGATGAAAAGAAAATTAATATGCGAAATAAGATGAAATGAGGCACCACAATCTACCACCCAATCTGAGTCCGAACAAGTGAGGTTGATGGAACCATTATCTGAGAATAGATAGGGTTCATCCATGGTTGCAATGGAAGTGGTGCTTGGCTCGCTGTTTTGCTCTCCCTTAACTACCTTGCCTTACGCTGTGTCGCTTTTAAACTTCCTGCACTCGTTTTTCTTATGGCCTGACTTGCTATAATAATTAATAACAAACGAAACCCTTCCAATTCTGAGATTTCGATCTCCCCGTGAACTTGTCGTCTTGTTGGAAAGTTCTTCCTTTATTTCGTCCGCGATACTCCATCACATTAGCATCTGATGAGTTGGATGGGCTGAGCTCCTTCCTCCTGTTTTCCTCGTTCAATATATTGTCTTTCACGATGTTCATCGTGAGCTTTCCTTCAGGAGCGGAGTTGCTCAGCGACATCATCAGTGTCTCCCAGCTATCAGGTAAGGAACTTAATGGTAATAATGCTTGCGTCTCATCTTCAAACTTTAAATCCATATCTGTCAATTGATTGACAATATCCTGAAAATCATTCAGGTGCTCTGCTACACTACGGCCGTCTCTAAACTGTAACTTCACTAGTCTTCCTCTGGTATATCGCCTCAAGCTTTTCCCATAGAGTAAAAGCATCGATGTTGTTGGCCACAGGTTGAAAGACACTTTGGTCGATATATTGTCTGATCACACCAACAGCTTTGCGCTGCAGCAACGCCCAAGCTTTCTTCTTTTTATCAACGGGCTTCGTCTTGGTTACGATCGGCTCGTACAAATTCTTACAATAAAGGTTATCCTTCATTCTGGGCTTCCACATCGAATAGTTCGATGAGATCAGTCGGATCATGCCACCAACACTAGCTCCATCTTCCATTTTAATTTGCACAATAGTTGGATCGTACTCCAGTTAAATTAACCAGAGCTCTGATACTATTCTGTTGGGAAAAGTCGGTGTGAGGTGCAATTAAAATTGGAAGAAATAAATAACCCAAAAATAAATAAAATCGACACCAAAATTTTTACGTGAAAAACCTCTTAAATAAAAGGGTAAAAACCGCGGGACCGTTACGATACCAAAATATCCACTAAAAAGAGATTACAAATGTCGTCCCTAAACTGTGCTAGGAGATTATAATCATCAGGATAACTCTCACTAATTTTCCTTCTCTAACGGAATAAAAATATATCCGTAAAAAATACCCATCAATACCCCAAACTGAATATTATGTAGTTTTTGTGTTTGATGTGTGATATAATAATTTCTACCCCTTGATGGCTATTTATAGGAATCGCGAGGGAGACTTTTGCGGCCTCAATTTTTCCAGAACTTGGCAGAAAAGGCGGCATATAGAAAAAAAAAAACCAATGTGAATTGTGTGTGTGGGCTTCTCCTACTTTCTCGAATTCTTCTCCCGAGTGCGCGATCCTCTTTCTTTTACTTTTCACACTTGTGTTAGTACGCTGTCTTTCTTCTTTTGCATTTGGTTAATTGTGTATGGATCCTACCATAAAGGAAACCCACTAACAAATAACACCAATGGAGCAGATATGTAAAGAAAACGTAAATGACTGGATTACATACAATATTTCCCATGCTTTATGACCGGGCCGAGAGCAGATGAGAAGGAGCCACTAGACATGGTTGACCGGCCTCCCGAGTAAAATGTAGTTCTAATCTGATTAATGCTACAATGAAATAGATACTCAAGATGCAAAAACAAAGCTCGACTTACCACATACGCAATAAGCAACGAATGAGTGTCTCTAAAGAAGGACCGTGCAACTCGTATTGGTCAACGGTGGAGAACAAAATAGAGTTACGAGCGTTCGACTCCTACTACGTGCAGCTGGATAAAGGTCATTCTTCTGGTGGCTTGTGAGGATGTGTTACTTGTGTTTTGCATCATTTTCAAGTTCCTAAATGAAAACATAAAAGTTAAAACGGGGGAATCAAGGACAAAGAAGATGACATGGAGAGATTTAAATGTCAAAGTACAATGCAATCAAAATGTAGAGATTTTGGGTGGGAACTAAGAAAATGACGCCTGGTTTGAGCAATATTACCCGTGTTTACCATGCTAACTTTTTCTCTTTTAGGTCTAAAAATTAGTTCTTGTTTTTTTCTTCTTTTTTTTTTTCCTATTATCGTAAAGTAGAAGGGGTTGGAGGAGGCGAGAGCTTCAATACAGGGAAAAGAAGAGTGTCAGAAGATGGCTCAGGGACTACTTCAGGAAATAAAAATTAAAGAGTTGAATTCATTGCATGCTTATTTGTGCACTGTCAAACTCTCGTTTTTTTACTAATACCAATTACTCCACATCAAGATCATGGTATCAATACATATTAAAGCGATTGTGTTAATGCAAATGGTCTTGACGATCACGGTTGGTGTCAAGTTTGTTGTTATGCATTGAGCTTAAGGTTGCGACCTTCCAATTTGTTGCTTCTTCTACTGAAATCTGAAGAGAAGTGCTTAAAGTTTTGGAAAAGTCAAAACACTATTTCAATCCAGTTAGGACAAACAAGACAAGCAAAGATCATAAATACAGAAAATAATCATATGCATTTGCCAAGAAGAAGCCGATACAAGATCATCTTTTGTGTACAACACATGCTACAATTCGAGTCGAGTTCTTCTGATGACGAACTTCCACAAGCGCCACTGTCATGTAAATCATAGAGTACACTTATGCCTACAAGGATCAGAAAAACATGGCCTCATATCAGGAGTGTTTTGATCTGTTAGCCAATAACATAAGCCACCAACTCCTAACAACTTCGAAACGTCCTCTTCTGATCGATTCTGTCAATAGCTGGACCACTCACAAGTCAATTCTGCTTTTTGCCGATTTGCACGCACTCCTCTCCTTAATTTGGACTCTGAACTACTAGCCCCTTCCATGCATCTCTCACGAAGAACCCAGCACTTTGTCAACCAAGCCGCTTCTTTTCCGGCTCGACTAAGGCCTGTATCTGTTCAACTCCCCGTTCCTTGTTCAATAGGTATGTACACAAGATACAAGTGAATGAAGCAATGGGGATCAGCGGCACTTCAATGGCTGTATAGGGTTGTGTTGATTTTCCAACTACAAGCGAACCAAATGTTGATAATACTGACTCAAATGATCGATCAAAAACATAGATGCAGGTCGAGAAACCACTCCTTTTTCACAACTCCGCAGGACCAATCATCAAACTTTAGTAACTTGAACGTCTCGTAGCTGAGAGCTGAAAAAGCATTGCTATTCGAGAACACAAAAGGGCTCAAAGAGATGAACACTACATTGCAGCATATCTTAATTTGATCGCCCAGGATGGCATATCGGAATTCAAGTAGATGGGCAGGGGCTCTTATGCGAAGATCGAACTTCAAAGGTAGCTATGACTTCACAACAAACTTCTTATTCATCCCACCCCGCTTAAAAATAACGCCAAGAATAATGTTGTGTCAAACAATGAGAAAGTTTTCGAACTACACGACTAATACATCAAGCACACATGAACACCTCAAATTTCCGCTACATCCAAGGCCTGCTGATTTGAGATGGATCATGATGGAACACAACTCCACGTCAAGAGTGTCAGTTGATAATGGAACCACTTTGCTAACTTGTCAAAAGAGTGCAACAATAGGTTATGTATTTATGAGAATCTCACACAAATGTAAGTGCATCAACATAACATGATATGGTAAAGACAAGATAAATTCGAAGTGTGTCATTCATATGCATCTACACTAAAACAACGGAGCAGCTAAACCACATGTGGGAGCAAGTGTCTCTCATTGGTGAAGGATACTAGGACAAAGTGTTCATAATCTATACCTCGGTCCAAGGACTCAGATGATTCTTCGAGGACTAGCTTGAAATGCACGAGCTCTCCATTGTCAATCTTTGTCTCATACTTGCTTGTGGTGTTGCTATTATCTACATCCTTCTCATTGGCCTCGAGAATAATACGATTTCCTGAATGTGTGTTCTCTCTACCTTCACGACCTTTAAAGTTCCAGCTTTGGTTCCTAAAGGAAAGGAAATCATCTCCAGTCAATAAAAGATTATGACACTAATCGAACTAGTGTACGAACAAAGCAGAAATCATAGAGAGAAAATAAATGAGAAAACAGAAAGAATTTGTGATGTGCTTATTGCTTGATTCCGTACAAAACAGCATTTTCCCCTTTTATATCCCTCTCACGACATGGCCTCCTCATCCACCACTTCGTCCTCCTCTCCTCCCTCTCCTCTATCGTGCACCCTAAACTGAAAATAACTGTCGTCGTCTCAGAATTTTGTACCATCAGTACGGCCACAAGGATAGTCCATTGTCGTTGTCGTCATCATTAATTCGTCATCGTCGTTGTTATTTCGTAGTCGTTACTTCGTCTTGGCTGTCCGTCGTCATTGTCGTGTCATCGTTAGTTCGTCGTTGCATTCCGTCATCATTAATTCGCCATCGCCATCTGTCGTTGTTGTTAGTTCGTTGTGACCGTCCATCGTCATCGTCTGTCGCTGCTGTCGTAGTTCGTCGGCGTCATTAGTTCGTCGACGTCGTAGTTTGTCGGCGTCATTAGTTCGTCGTGGGCGTCCGTCGTCATCAACGAACGTGGTCATCGTCGTCGTCCATTGTCAAGCGAGATGTCGTGGATAGATGAAAGAAATCTTAGGTCTTAAATCTAATAAATTTATTAGTAGAAAGATAAATATACTACGTAATAATTGTTCAGAGAAAACTACTGTTTAATTGATATCGGGATAAAATGCAAGTAAATATCAAAAGAGCATTAAAATGACCTTAAAACACTTAAACACACATGAAAAAAACTAAAACACCATAAACAATCACAAATAAATTGAAAATACAAGAAATATGAAAAGAAGTTAGAAATGAGTTTAAAACACTCAAAAACCCTTCACAATCCCTCATCACAATCCCACTAATCATCATCTTCTACCATCATCACAACCCCTCGATAACCCAACATCACCCTCGACCATTAATTATCACTATACTTGTCGATAAGGATGTATGATGAGGCAATCTCCATCTTGACGAGGAGAAAAAAAGAGACGATAGGTCGACACCATCTATACCAACGATAACATGATGACAAGATTCTTGACAAAGATGATGAAGATGTGAGGTCGCACTATTTTCGTGCGTGAATTCGATAGACTAATAGAGTGCAAATCGATGCCATGTTATCACATAAAATCACTGTTTAATGTTATATGCACACTGTATGTGATTGAAGTCGGACGAATTGAGGATGGGTAGGAGGGTGAAGGCGTGGGAAGGTGACAAGGGTGAAGGGAGAGAGAGCGGGGCGGAGGAGCGAAGATGATTGCACAACGAAGTAGAGTGATTGAGGTGAACTGTTCGGATACACTGTTTTGTAGATGTCAGTTTTGGGATGCACTATTAGGGATGCACCGTCAGACGCACTGTCTTATTTTGTGTGACATGGGTTGGACATATTGTTCAAACGCACTATCCGACAACGATAGCGGAATAATGTTTGAGTTATGTACTTCAAGTACTATATGTTTATGAAAAGTAACAAAAATTAAGAATGATATAACACAACAACAACAACAACAACAACAATAATAATGAGTTTAGAGGGTGTATCACGATATAGATGTTAATAGAAAAAAATAAACGATTTCAATTAAAATAACATAAATGAAGGATTGAGTGTCAATGTTATCTTTGTTATTTAATCTCATTCATTTATTTTTCACTAAACACACTTATGTAGTATGTCGTGACACACTAACAGTCTTACCATGAAAAATATTCGTAATCTATAAATATATGAGAGATAAAGTTTTTTTAAGGATACATATTAGTACAAATTTGTTGTACTCCTTTCCTCTCAAATTAATTAAAATGTTTTGATCCGACACGAGAATTATTGCATTTGTTGAATTTGTATGATTTGAGAGGAAACTTTTTTTTTTATTGTGGGATTTATTGTAACAACTGAGAAAAAGATTAATAAAATATATGGTACCATATGAGATATATTTGGTCTTTTATATAAAAAAGTTATCAAAATAAAATATTTTATATTATTTTCGGGAAAAACTTACACAGAACTTATCATAAAACAACTCCCACTAAGTATCCCACCTTTTTTTTTTCAAGGAAAAACCACCTTGTCTATTCTTTTTCATTCGAAACTCATCTCTATGTTTACTTATTTTGCAAATTGCATCTTTTTTTTTTTTTTTTAACATATCAATCTTGTGCTCGGTCCCAATTCCTACTCTCCCTTTCACCCAAACCCCATCTCCAATACACACCGTCATCACAACTGCCGCCATCCTTATTTTTCCTACCCTCAACCGTCGTCGTCGTCACCAATTCATTGTCATCGTCGATAGTTCGTCGTAATCGCCATCGGTTCATCTTGTCGTCACTAATTCATCGTCGTCGTCGATACTTCGTCGTAGTCGTCGTTGTCGTCATCGTCAGTTCGTCGTCGTCGTTGTCATTAATTCGTTGTTCGATTTATAAATAATAAATTTTATGAGACATAATTTTAGATATAAAATTATATTTCTGGGTGAAAAATAATCTTTTAATTGATTATGGGGTACTTCATGTGAAAGAAATTATAATGGGATAATTTTGTATAAATAAAACTCCAACTGGTTTACCTACAAAGATTCTCTCTATTTTTGGATGATCCAAATAGAAAAAGGCTCAAGAAAATGTGTCATGACATAAATGTCTTTAGTAATAAATAAATGATTGAAATTAAATAACATACATGAATGGCTGAGATTAGAATGTTAGGTTTTAATCTTACCTATTCATACTTTTTCGTTTAATCTTAATTGTTTATTGATGAGTAAATACATTTATGACATGACACACACTTTCTTTTCTAAATAAAAAAGACTTATGAATGTGTGTCATGACATGGATGTGCTTAATAAGAAATGACTGATGTTTGAGATTAAAATAACATGTATAATTGATTGAAATTAAAATGTTAGATTTTAGGACTTGATGAATGTATATCATGACACATCTAAGCTTACATGTGTCTACATAAATCCAACAGTTAGATTAAAACATAAAGGGGAGGTACATATTGAGATGAAAGCTTAATAATTAATAGACCCTCTATCATGAATGAGATCCATTTCTGTAACACATATATCTCCACATTTTATTCTTAACCATTAATTTATATTAGATATATTTAAACTTAGATATGTCATGACATATATTCGTTTTTTCTTAGATTTTAATCTTAATCATTCATCTTTACTTGTTTCAATAAATTTAGAGATTTAGGATTGTCTGTCAAGCAAAAATTCAATGATTAAGATTAAAATAATAAAAATGATGAGTTAAATTAAATTTTCATATTTTAATCTTTCATTCATCTATATATAGACAGTGCGGTGTTTGTGTTGTAGTAACAGTCATGTTGAAAAATACCATGACATAAGATATGATACCCATGATATGTCATGATATGTCATCCCATGATATGTCACGGTATGTCATATGCTATCTTATAATTAATGATAATTTCACTTAATGATCAACATTAATATTTATGGGAGGGAATTTTTCTTTTTCATATTTTCTTCTTATAGTTCATAAATATTATTAATCCTTGTATATGAGTCATGACAAAAGAAGATGCGTGTAAATATTTTTATTATTAATATTAATTATTGTGAACTTCATTAAAAAGAAAAGGAAGAAAAAATCAATCACTTTTTTTGGATATTTTTTGTCTATTCATTTCGTTTTATCAACTTAATTAATGGATATTATCATCAATTGTAGGAAAAGATGGATTACTCGTTCCATAATATAAGCTATATTGGTTCTTTTGTGAAAACTTTTAACAATAAGATTAAACTTTATATATTATGGATTGTTTATAGTTTGATAATCCAATAAATATTCTCTGTAAAATCGAAAGAATTTTATAAATAACCAACATGATAAGCACACATTATATAAAATATTGACGTTATAAAGATAAATAATTCTAATAAATATTCAATCAATTTATAAATAATTAATCATTTATAAGATTAATTAAGATATTTTCTGTACATCACATTTTGTGACGCACTAATTTAATGAAATCTCAATCAATAAATTATCGTTTCATATACAATATGTCAAATCATACCTTTTTTTTTTTCACCCACTAAGAGAGTAGTAATTTTATTTTGGACGTAGTAAAGTTGATGAAAGAAATCAATTTAGAGCCAACGGGGTTCGTAAAATTTAGGGTTTGGTGAGGGAGTTTCACAGCGAATCGCGATCTGAGCAATCACCAACATCCTCATCAATCCATCAATGGCGACGCAATTGCTGGTGCAAGAGGCTGGGATCGAGACGAAACCTGAGTCGAATCTGTCGAAAGTGGTGTATATCGAAGGAGGAATCAAGGTGAATTGTGCCGCTTCTCGAGATACCGCAGACGTCTTGGATTCCGTCCGCAAACAGTTTGGCGAAGAACCTGGGTTCATCAAAGAGCAAACCTATGACGGCTTCGACTACGAGGACAGCGACAACGAGTGGGGCGATCGCGATCTCCCGGAATTGGACACCCTCACCGATGTAAGTGTACATCTCGTCCTCCCCAGACTCTGTCCATCCATGACAGGAATGCTTAGATTATTGTTGTTGTGTTGTTTCCTTGCATATTGTCCAAACTCTCGATAGGTTAAGGGCACCATAATTTCGAATTTACGTTGAATAGATGAGAGTTTTTGACGAGAGAAGAGTAAATTCGTGAGGGTGTAGCTGAGATTGCGAGAGTTTGGAAACTGTATTCTACGTCTTTCACTACATTATGTCTGATAAACTATCTTTGATTATTTTATTATTAGTGATGTTATAGTGATGTAATCCGGAATGGTTGTATCCTCTATACTGGTGGTGAATGAAATGAACATGAATAGTGTTATTTTGCTATATTTTGCCAACGTTGGTTTAGTGGTGACATGCTATATTTTAGCATCTTTTTGATCAATGGTCAATAAAGAGACACTGTGTTGTTGAATTTTATGTTTTTGATATTTGGGTTTGCTTTCAATATCCGTGAGTTGTCAAATTATGACAAATGCTCTTTTGATTGCCAAATATAGCATAAGGTATAACAAAAGCTATAATTTGACACAATTCTTTCATTGGATTGACATATTTAGGACTCCTTGCTGAATTTTAACTATAGCATATCATTTGCCATGTGCATTGTACTTGATGTTAGAGCAAGTCTAATGCACAAGACATTTGGATAGCCAAATGCATATTATAGCTATTGTCCATCATACTTGCACTCCAATGCATCCCATTTTCGTTGTCATATTTTAGTTTTTGCAATTTTCATTGTTAATTTTGGCAATGGACATAGCAATGCTATTTTTGCCACATCACCATGGTAATGTTTAAAAAAATATTGAAATTTAGGTTTGAAGTTCTATTTGATTTATTAGATATTCTTATTTTAGTTAAGCTAGTATATAAAATTGAAGGAAGAATGAGAATGCTAAAATTTAGCATAATATGATTGGACATGCATTCCTAAATTATTGCATTCTGATACTATTCTTTGGCAAATTATAGCTAAGCATATATTCCCTTCGTCCCACATATTACTTTGCATGCGTGTCGATGTAAAGTTTGACACGCATGTAACGACGATCAAATCTAGTTCTTTTTTTTTTTAATTTATCGTAAAACATTAATGATTGTGTAAGTTACGTATTTTAACCTAATACATGTTGCGGGAAGATCAGATGTGATTTGATATAAAAACGTGGCTTGTATTCATGCGTATAGAATAGTGCGAAATACGTACATGTTGCAAATACAACCTTTCTTGATGATATTATTAGTTGCCAATTCTCGATATATTACCGATGAATCTCGGGTTAATCCCAACTTTGGTGTCCTGCGCAATATAGTATCTCGTTTGATTTTACTTTTCTGTATTGTAGGGCTTTGATGCTGATCCAGGAGTGCCAGCTTTACAGAAATACTATGATCTCTTTGAGGACGATGCTCGATCTGCTATCGATAAGTACAATGAGGGGAATGTATGCTCCTTTTCTCACCAATTTCCTGCCTTTATGATACATTTGACGTTCTTTCTTGACTGAGAAATGGATTTAGGTAACAAAGCTGGAGTTTGTGAAAGTTGTCAAGGTGTACGAGCACCTGTGCTCACTTCCGATTGATTATATTACTCTTCTGGCTAAGGAGAAAGATGCTGATGATTGTGACACCACCAAGACATATCAAGCTAAAGTACAGAGTGGAGAGCTCCTGGCTTTTAGGCTTGCTCCAGAGAAATCACTCGAATCCTCAGACTGAGGTAAAGATAGAGATGAGAAGATGTTAGTGGAAGTTGCTCTACTTATAATTTTTACTGGGCTGCCTAAATGGTTGAATATTTTTCTGTTTCTTTAATGCTTTTATTGATTATTCTATGCAGGCTGGGTGAGATTAGAATAAGCTTGTAGTGAAGTCTGAACTTCAATGGCTGCAACCTTTGAAGTTTGAACTTCAATAGAGGACCTTGTGGTCTTGCCATCACTTTGTCGTGATCTTGGAAATTCCTATGAAATGACTTGAAAAACAGCACACTAGCTAGGCGTTTCTCTCCTTCAGCCCTTACCTTGTCTTGAGCGTTCCATGCTTCATCCACTCTCAGATGTTAGGCAGTTTGGGTTGCAGAACTCCACCGCCGATTTGGTCGCTGTGTTTCATCCTACTTTCCTTGCTTGTAATTGGGTACTCTGATCTACTCTCAGATTAGCTGTAGTATGCTGTGAGGACCTGGTAAATCGCCAGCCACTACATATATTTCTTGAAGAAAGACGGTGATGTAGGTAGTTATTTAGTGTGACCTGGTCTTCCAGTGGGACTACCTTTGAAAGACCTTACTACCTATTTGTCGGGGTCGAATCCTGCTAACAGCCTAATGCTCCCGTTCCATGGTTGGGTACTTGGGTCCTAGAAGTCTTGGGCGTTGTTGAATAAAAAGTAGGTCATCTAATTGTTTAAAATTTTTATTACTTACCCCAATATATGATGCCAAGACTGGATTCTTGGAAGCTAGTTGAGACGGATTATGAGATAAGGTTGTCGGGATGCAGATTTTAGAATCTTACTTGTGCAGGTTTTAGAATCTTACTTGTGCTTAGTAGCAACAACAGCGAGGAAACATTACATGGACGTATGGAACCTTTTAGTCACTTGTAGTAGAAACACCATAACTTTAAAACACATAAAAACATATGTAAAGGATTAAAACATTATAAAAACAACTCCAATCTTTATGACGTACACAATAGTTTCTATGACCATAGTTTATCGAATTAACTATGACCATAGTTTCTGGTACATGGGCTACATTTTGGGCCGAATTGAATCTGCAAAAGGTCCTTGGGCTGAGTAAAGAGTCAGAATTCGATATTCTTAGGCGGACAAGTAGCCCAAATTGGATCATTTTCAATTGCGCCAATCACCGAACCATTTTTCGCATCTCCAGGATCCAACTTTTCTGTTTACATCTTTTCTGTAATCCAACTTGTATATTGAACTTATAGTTTGTTAATATGAATGGGATTCGATCGTATCCTTTAATCTGGAAATCAAGATGATCATTTAGAGAGGCATGTGAGCTCGATGACTAGTCAACGCTAGTTTATCTTCGGCTTAATTACTTATCAGGATTTGATCGTCACACTTCGAGTTGAAAGTTTGGCATTTGACTTTTGCACCCCAGCGACCAAAAATATCTTGATTATGTTCTCTTTTTCTTGGAAGATGTATATTCCCATCCTATGCTTAATCAGAATCTAATTAGGTAGCCAAAGCTATATACAAAGCCCAATTAATTAATGATTCCATGCACTAAATGATTGTTCAATGAACATAATCTTGGTCAGATCAAATCCCATTTGGAACCATTGAATTTGCTTCCTCTTAGTGGTCACCACATTGCTACAATAATTGATGGTCTACTAGGACACTAGTTACTTGGTTATATATGTGTTTTACTTGCTAGGGAAAACTTAAAGAGAACCTTTAAGGTTACCAAATTAGGAGTTAGGAATAAGTGAGAGCAACATTAGAGATTAGGTGTATCGTGTGAATATGAGCTTGCGAGTCGTCGCCGCTTTCGTCTTCACCAAGCAAAATGGTACATATCTTGAATAAAAAGGCGGTATATAGTCGGGTTTGATTGGATTTGTTCGGATAGATTCCCGCTGCTTGTTATGTCGCTTTTCGGATTTGCATCTCTTTCGATCGTATGCTTCAAGTAAAGCTTCGTTCCAACAAACATAGGCTATGTTTGGAGCCTCTTTTTGCTTGAAATATCTACAAGGTTTTGATTAGGGTATGATGTGTTGAAAAGTAATGGGAAAAAGCAATGTTATCTATAAATTGATTTGTTTAGAATACTAAATATAAGTTTGACTAGGAACCAATCAGTTTAGCAATGTAAACAGCAGATCTGATTGAGAAGGATAATTTGAAACTTTTTACCGGGACATTTTGAGAAATAAAAATATTGCATGTTTTGCGAGATGAAGTAAACAGATTATTAAGAAGGGAGTACTTTATCAATTTTACATAACTAACTATAGAATTCATAAGAGATCGAAGCTTCCATTCATTGTATCAAATCTTCCATTCTAGATCATGCATGGACCAAACTACACATCACATATGTCATATGTGTGTGCTTCAATTGGTACTATGTCGATTTGCCGAGTCATGACACGGTGGACATAATCACACTAAAAGTCGTTACTTAGAGAGACGTCATAGACTAAATAAATTTTCAACTTCATAAAACCAATCATCGGAGTGTTCTTGTTCCTTTCATAAAAAGGAGTTA
>JAOVYX010019372.1:0-18608 GCA_035668315.1 Drosera spatulata | reverse complement strand
AAGTCATAGGCATAATCAGCTCTATCATTTAAACTGCCGCCATAGGCATAATCAGCTCTATCATTCAAACTACCTTGTCCAAGCTTACAGGGACTTTGTTTTCCAAATGCTGTAGGCCCTACTGTGATTCCAATCCATTACAGACAAATAATCATGCGGAAGCTTAGACCATCAAACCAAGCACGAAATAAAGTTCACCTTCGCATTTCAATACAAAATGGATAATAGCAAACAAAAACGTTAAGATTAGACAATGTCAAACCTCTGTGCCAGAAAAAGGTCACTAAGAAGAAAGGAAAGGAGGAAAACTGCGACCAGAAAAAGGTATGTGCTACGGGTGCAAGAGTAGCATCAAGCATTTTAGATCCTAATCAAAAAAAAAAAAAAAAAGGCATTTGGGAAGCACCCGGATCATGAGTAAGTCATGTGCCAAGTCTAGCAACTGATGAGTAATTTAGAGGATGAGATTGGCTCATTTTGATCACACAATTCTCTCAAGCATGTCTTGATTATAGCAAATACTGATGGAATCAACTTCTCAGTTTTCAAGGCAAGACCCGTAAGACTCTGTATATTTTCTCTCATATACCTCGCTTTAAACGGGAGTTTAAACATGTGATAAGTTGATGTTGGTAGTGATGGCACACTTGCTTGAAAAAGTACCAGAACTTAACAACATTTAAAAATGCACTTAACACATTTACAGCTTGAAGTGCATACCAACTATGGCTGTGAAGAAGTGGCTCAAGTATATCAGCATCAGACCTTCAGTAGGTCCATTAATAACCGGAAGAATCAGAGTATTGGTGAAGAAGCTGCATTGGCAATAACAAGAACAGACGATCAACATTCAATCTTACACATACACATCACATGTACCCTATTGCTCGTTCACTACCAAACATCTTTGTCAATTTAAGAAGGAAAAACAGAGCTGTATCTGTGGAAATCCTGAAAAGAAGGGTGTTTGGAAACATGGGAAACAATGGAATCAACCCAGACAAGAGCGTTCCTCAACCAAAAAACATTAGGCAAAAGGACTAATCATGATTAAAAGAATGAAAAGTAATATCAGGACGACATACTGTTCCCATGTTGCGCAATAAAATGGAACAGCTGCAATTACCCAGAACCAGAATGTGTTTCTCCCACACATAGCTGCACTCCCAAAAGCCAAGGCTTCAAACTAGAGACGACACCAACTAAGTTATGAGGAAAAATTTTAAACCAACTTAGCCGACGAAAAACTGAGTATACTTACTGCACAAGCAAGAGCATCACAGCCTGCAAAATAGTATTTGCACGTGTCAACAGATGCATCCCAACAGTTCAAAAACATTCAAAAGTAGATATCCAAATACGGAGATGTGTCGTAAGGAGGATCACCATGGTCAAAAAGCTCGCCCAATGGACTAGATGAATTTGTACGTCTTGCTTGCTTTCCATCAACAGCATCAAATGTCTGTTACGAACATGATAGAAAATTAAGTTTACGAAGATGGCAATCTCAGCCATGATATACAGATATCTATGACCTAAGGCTCGGCTCATTCACTTAAAATAAGTGCCCCTCGTGTCTTAAGTTTTTAGATTGAGGTCATGGTCAACAGACAGAAGGGAATATTAAAAAAATTAACCCATGTTTAAAAAATAAGTAAGTAGATTAAAAGGTTTAAAAGTTAAAAAAATTCAAACACCTTCAACGGAAGCAAGAGTTACAAACCTGATACAAGAATAGCAGTAATCCATGTAGAAAATTAACCCATCTTGGTGGAACTGAGTCCAAACGAGGTGAGTATATCTGAAACAGTACAACTCAGAGTATCAGAAGGAGGCACTGTAAACTTTAGTAATGGGCTTGACTTTAATGAAATTTGCATTAGGTATTTGAATATGCTGAAAATCACTAGAGTTCATGCAAAAAACAAGAATTGGTTAGCATATTCACTAGAAAAGATTCTTCATATGGACTCCAAAACTTCCTCGCTACAATAAGAAACAATGTAAACCCGCCCATTCATGGTTTCCCTTACATCAATAGTTCCACCTCGATAATGTGTAATCTGTATATGTTTACGACCTACAAGGCATGCAATTTTATGAGTTGCATCTGCTAGTCATAAAATCCACTTCCTCGTCAATGATGTGTAACTGGTAGTGGACCTGCTTTAAGTCCCGATCCTGAATAGTGGGACTATGGTCACATACTTCCAAGTTCCACCATGGTACTTTTATTATCTATTTCATTACCTTTTATACACTTCCTGTACATCCATTCTTTTCTGCATACGCCTTTTATAGTGTAATAAGAAAATATAGTATCCTAGAAAATTTATAGTTATGATTTGTAAAACCATAGTTTGTTACCAGGCCAAACTTTCAACTAGTCTAATAATTAAAAGGTCCTACAGACCCTTGAACTAGAACAGAGTTCATTGAATTGCATAACACCAATTTCAAGAAAACAGTCAACATCTAGCGATAGATTTACCAAACTAAAGAAAGCAGATGTTACCCTTTTACTAAATAGTTAGGGGCACGCACATCAATCGCTATCGATCTCTTGCCTATACATTAACTGTAACATTCTAACTAATTAGTGGCTCTTTCTATATCCAGTAAAAACCAGGGAAAAAATCCCTGATGCTTTGAGGAGGATTCTAGCAGAAACACTTAAAGCAAGGATAATATCTACAATCAATTTTATAAACTGCAAGCCAACACAGTAATGCTAGGGCATTAACGAAATTGAAAAACAAGTAAGCGTCTAGTCCTGAAAGGAAGCAAGGGCATCCAGGGAAAGGTGATAAATATTATGTCCCCCACTAGGCAACAATGAAAAATTAAGTGCATAGTTACCATCACTTCATAAAACAATAATGCTTAACATATTTCCACTTACATAGCCAAGCAACGCCGAGAATACCACAAACATGAATCCCATGAGTGTTATCTGCACCAAGAACTTATTGCGTTAGTTCTGAGAACAACAATTTAGACAATAATCAAATAAACATGGAGTTCAAATAAGTGCACAAATGATATGGATAATTTACCATGTTCGGTCTGTCAAGCATCCAACGGGCAAATATGCAACAAAAAATGGACAATTAGCAAGGGATACAGAACAAAGTACACTGAAAGAATACTGCTCATGAATAAGAAACAAGCAGCAACAGTGAGGATACAAATGATTCTTAGAGTTCAATTTCTTGGAAAATTTATCTTAGCATTTCTACCCAGAGGCTTGCTTGATAGTCCACCAATTGACATAGACAACATATGAAAAAAGAAAGCTACTTACGGCATCCATAGGGGGAAAACAGTAACGACGCGAGTCCAAAATGGTTGCAAGACATATTTGGCCATATAAGAGTGGTCGATGCCACTATACTTGTATCTATGTAAAGCAGCAACACCATGAGGCCCGATATATCCCATCCTTCGCCGCGAACTTACTATATTAGCACTATAGCTAAAAAACCTGAAAAGCATTTCGAGACTCACCTGTTAAGTCACTGCAAAACAAGTGAGAGCATAATTGTGGGAACAGTAGAGGTAAATCCCTCTCATAGTAAGAACAGAAACAAGAGGACGAACACAACACCCAAAGTAAACGACTAGACGAGTAATTTGTATTAGCAAATGAACTAGTTGGAAGACACCATCTAAATATGACCATGCCATGACTATCCAAAAGGTGCGTGTCTGCTGGAAACAGTCATCGCATACAACAGCTGCACTGGCACATAAAAAGAGCAAAGATAGTAAAGCTGAAAAAAGGAAGCACATTGATTGCCTTCCTTTCGGTCAAAAAAACCAAACTAAAGTCATTTATGCTTCTTCGTTGCAGATTATTGGCTACATTTATAAAGCGATAACATGCCAATCGTCTTTAGAGTGCAACCACTTCCTTTGCCTTCATAAAAGATAGGGTTTCTACTGAGAAATCCGGTTACACTGAGTAGCCCACAACTCATGGGACCATTAAGAAACCGAGATCCCATACCAGTCAAGTGTCAATGACTAAACCGGCATGCACCTCCCATAAGTCAGTACATGCACTTAATGGAAACCGAAGAATTCTGAACCTCTAATCATCTCTCACTCAAGTTAAGTCGCCTTCCTAATCCCATTGTGTGTCTGTCCCATTCCCCGCAACTATCTTACAATAGAAAAGCTTTAAAACCATAGATCACATAAAGCCTTCCCGCTTTCTACGAATCCATAAGACAATGAAAGGGCAAAAAATTGCCAAAATAAGAGATTCAAAGATCCGATACCGATAATACAAATCGACCAGGAAGGACCACAATTCGACATATGAAACTGATAGTAATTCAAAATGAAAACATCATCATATCACTCAGGTCAATAAAAGCAATCATGAAGCACATAATACCCTAACCAAGCAACACAGAACAGTAATCCGAAACGAATTCATCACCATTACTCTTCCTCATCAATTTACTCAAATTCTACACACCATAAATCATTCATTCACGAGCAGAACCCCGAAATCGACATCGCAGATTGAGCAAAATATAAAAGGAAAAGAATTATCGAACAATACATGTTGACGCGTTGATACGACATCGGAATCGCAGATCTATGAAAACAAATGCAATATGAAAGCGATGGATTGAGAGAGAGAGAGAGAGAGAGAGGGGAGAGGGGGCGTCACCGGCGGCGGCGGTGTCGACGGCAAATCTCGGCGGGGGAGAGATGGCCGATGAGCGGCGGTGGCGGAGGAGGGGAGCGAAAATGAAATGAAATGTAACAACATATGTTTTGTAAGAACTGGAGAGAGATACGAGAAAGGAAAGTTTGATTCTTAATTAAAGTGTGGTTCTCGTGCCATTATCGACCATAGGTTATTATGGTAAGATCTTATGCATGAACAAATCATAAAGGTCAAAGTCATTACGTTCATAGTATTTATATGGATAAAAAAAGACATCAATTCTTACATTAATTTTATTAATATCCTAATAAACATTAATAGATACAAAAACAAAACAAAACAATATATAAACATAAATCTGTGTCGAATATCTGATCTTACGATTATATAAGAAAATTATTTATGAATGAACTAATTTCTGATCTTATGATTGTATTTTCTTGACAAAGAAATCTTTTGATATATTTGTTGTTCAGATAAAGAATATAAACAGATTTTTTTTAAGTTTGATCACATGACATAAATCTTCAAATTTTGAAGTACAATAGCTAGAGTATGAAGTGTCTGTTTATTATCACCGTCATGATGGTACACGGTTTCCCGACAACGCACCCATGAATTCCAAGTTTTGGAGTTCTAACTTCTCTATCATCTTGATTACACACACTCCTATCTATTTGACATCTTCGTTGAAGATTTCATATCCCTGCGATTCCATTCTTAACTTTCTCAATCATACACTATACTCAGACCATGGAGATTGGGCCACCTCGAACACGACGACGCGCCTCAATTTTCTCCACAAACTTGACCCCATTGTTCCTACGTCTACCTGTAAGTTGCCTCTTTTCTTCGTCAACACACAAATTCTATGCGTGTTGATCTTGTTGACTTTTACTCCTTCCCTAATAAAATTGCAACACGGATACATGTACGGAATGAAACAGTCAGCGAATCATGTCATGAATAATCTGCAACAAACTATCATTCCACACAGATTTCTCGTAAATGAAAAACACCATCTACAAGCACACACAACCGGGAGAAGCTCAATGTTAGAAATGTACTATGGCAAAAGAAAAAAAAATTGCTGATGGAAAATGAACAGTACCTGAATGAAACCGATAGTTCCACAATAGGAAAAACCTAACCAAGCACTAGGGTTGAGGGGGAAAAGCGCATAGGCACTGTAGTATCGTAATCTGGAGTCTGGACCATCGAATAGTCCTCAACTCTATGAAAAGTGATGCTTCATCCATGCTCCCTGGTACTAGTAACTTTTAAATGCCTAAATATTAGAAGAGGTGAGGTAGGCTCTAACGAGTTAAGATACTCGATAATCAATATCTTGTGTATGTCATCAAACTTTACAATTCTGTTTCACCAAAGTCAATCAAATCGTTCTATAGTTTTTCTGAGATTGAATTACTTAAGTTCCGTGAAATTTGTGATTGAATCTTGATATTTTTGGATTTTCTTGCCAGCTTAAAACCATTGGGGAATTACTCATGCCTAGTCTCGTGATGTAACGGCCTGGTCCGTTGTCCCTAGCTTGGCCCGGCCCGACCCTATAAATAATCTGGGCTTCGTCCAACCCTTATGATCGGGCTTTAAGGCCCCCTTTTTTTCTATAATATCAAAATCGTAAACGTTTTAACCTTAAATCGTTTGCGGTCTTCAAAACCGACAACGGTTCTAACAGCATGAAAACTTTCAGGAATCTGTACATCTTAATGATCCAAAACCGTGAACGGATTTAAGAAACCGTTGTCGTTTTTAACTAAACCGGCAATGGTTTTTTATCACTAAGATATACAGATTTCTGAAAACTTGTTTGATGTATAAATAGTGAACGATTTCCTTAACCGTTCACGGTTTTCATTTTCAAAAATGAAAAAAATTTAACCTTTTGAAATATTACACTTACAAACCTTAATAACAATTTGTTTCAAACAACATAACAACATTTGAATCGCTACATTTGTTCCAAAGTTTGATACATAATAAAGTTTGAAGTGCTACCAACATAACAACATATTGACATGAAATGTCAATTACATACTAAACATTTTATATTGAAAAAATAACAACTTAAAAATCATAAAAATAACAACATTATTTCAAATATAAAGATATATGTTCCAAAGATGAAATAATATATGTTTCAAAGATGAAATATCAAACTTTTAAGAAGCATAAAAACATTGCAAAACCGATAACAAATAAACAACTACATATCAATGTCGTTGGCGTCATCATCATCATTCGCGGACGGTGGATGAGCAATTCCTGCTTGTACTGCTGGACTTTTAAGATAGTGGGTGATATCATAATGACGGTGATCTCCACCTCCCATCTCGTAGTCACACGATTTTGGAAGACATCGAAATCCCTTTGAAATGCTTTATAATTACGCTCTAACCTTTCGTAATTGTCGGTCAAGAACTCTATGTGACGGTCCATTGAGCGGAAATGAAGGCAATGATCACAAGCATCATCTTGATCGTCTCCTTCTTCTTCATCTTCCACTTCTTCTTCTTGCCTTGTTTGTGCACTAGATGTTGTTTGCGAATCCTTCCACATAGCTTGGAAGCTTTTCAGATCATAAACCGGCCTTTTAGAATCCTTCACTTGCTTCTTCATCACAATCCTCAAACGGATGAGCTCCCATATATCGGTTTCCTGATTGAAAGCACACTTCAAGGTAACAAGATGAACGGGACACCCCAAAACCTTGACAGAGTTTTCTACCTTTTTTCTCCTTACTCAAATCAAAATCATGATACTCAAGAATTTGGGAAATATAATTCCCAAATGCAAGAGTCTTCCCATAATCTTTATCACACTTGTCTATTTAATAAAGAAGAAAGAAAGATAGGTTGATCAACCATTTCTCAACCAACGCATACATGAATAAAATCTCATTACGCGTTGGATCAGCCATCCCCCGATTTTTCCCTTCAACCACCGACCTATTATAAGATGCAATACCCTCATTTCGAGATCTAATTCATTAGCATGAAAGACATAGACATTTGTGATTTTACATTTCAACAAAGTTTCACATGTCTTTCTAGGACTAAACCCCTCAACCACGTCCCAACAATGTTGTTTAACCTTCGCTATTCCTTCAAATTTGATCCCCAAACCTTGACCAATAATCTCCGGATTGAGTACAATGTGTTTATCCTTAACCCATGATCTATAATGGCAAATACTTCTTCGAGATAGGCTCCCAAAATAGAATAGTGCACGGAAAAAACTTTCCATCAAAATAAGATATCAAAATTGATTAAATTATTGGAAGACATGAAAGCAATGAAATCATTTTGTTGATATAAAGTCAATTCATTGAAATTTTGTTGTGCATTATTAGACTTTTTCTTCTCAACAAGATTGTAAAAGATATTGATATTACCTCATTTTGTGGATGTGAGGAACTACTAGCACTACAAGCTCCAAATCAGATAATTTGTTGTCTCCCATCCTTATTGTCATAAATATGAAACATTCCATTGATAGTATCCTTAAATTATTCTATTTTATCCTATGTATTGTTTCTAAATTCTTATCTATTGCATGTAATACGTATTCTACCCCTTATAACTTTATTAGGGGATTCAAAACACAAGCAATGAAAAAAAAATGAAGGGATATCCTCATAGTACTTGAGAAATTTAGCCTCCATTTTATCAATGACATGGATAAAACGTCTTAAATATCTATACTCATTTAACAATCTAGCTATATTAAGCAATTTGAGAAGAACAAGATGAGAAATACAATAATAAACACCCGATAATTTTATCGTTATCTCGTAGAAGACCTCCAACAATTTGCACAAATATTGCGCAATATACCAACATTCGGTTGAAGGTTCCCTTTCCGAAAACTTTGAGATAACGAATTGGTTATACACCTCCTTTTATTGCACCGATCTTCAAAGATATTGAACATCCAACAACGATTTCAAAGGTTTCAATCTTATTTCCATGCATAAAGTCTTGAATTCCTATACTTTTTTGCCACTAGTATTAGCAAACAAAAAAAAAATTATGGATACATTGCACATTATGTCCAATAGTTTCATCTTTCAAGTCATTTTTAATATAAGGTTTATTACGTGACAACAACACCTAGCATGGAATAACATACCATCACACATGCAATCCAAACGGTTTTAAACATTTGAACTGTTCCATAATTGTTTGAAGCATTATCAAAAGATATATTCAACATCTTGTCAAACAACTTAAACTCACGTAAAATGATTAAGATCAAATTATAAATTTCCGTATGAGGATAAGGAAATAATCTAAAAACAATGATACGTTTTTGTAAGTAACAATCGTGAACGCAATAAACGGTGAAACATAAGTAAGGAAGTTGAAAACTAGTGGTTCAAACATCGAAGGTGATACAAACTTTTTTATCATAAGCGAAAAACATTTGTATCAATTGTTTTCTTTCAGTAAGGTAAAGTTTTAAAGCATCCGATCTAGTGTTGTTTCTATGTTTTCTTTGATAACTACGTTGTAATGTATTTTGAATAGACATAATAAATTTAGAATTATTCGTAAAATTTCAAGGTAGTTCATTATGGACTATAAATTCGACCAATATTTCACGTCGATAAGCATGATTATATGTCCATAATCCGCTCGCATTATTCAATTGTATTCCCCCCGGGGACATTGCCTTCTTTAAATAGACAAATTTTTTAATGCCTTAACAAATGTGAAGTACCTTTATCCGTTGAAAAGATCTTATCACACATTTTGCACTTAACTCCGTTCACCTTCCCATTTGTTCCGATGACCTTCTCGAAATACAACCAACACTCCGAACCTTTTCTCGACGAAGAAGCGACAGATGCAATGTTTTGATTGTCCCTCTTCGGATTGAGAAATCCCTTCGCCTTGCGGAATAATGTCCAGAATGTTGAATCGCAAGCTTGCATCATCATACGTAGGAAATACATCATCATTGTCGACATTGTACACATTTTGATTTTGGGATGAGTGAGCCATTATGATTTATGATTTATAAACAATGAGAAGTAATAAGAGAATTTTAGGGAATTCGAAAGTTTGATTGCAAGAAAATATAAAAGATTTTGTGAATATAGTGTCTTAATTGTTGTTTATATAAGAAATCTTTCAAAAAATGAGTTAGACCAAAAGTCCTCAAATATAGTCGTTATATGATCGTAGGTGTGGTATTTTATCCAATTTTTGAAAAAGTATCCGTTGTGAAAATATTATAAAAAACAAAACCGTGAACGGTTTTTTAAGAACAGGATACGGTTTTCAAAAGGACAAAAATCCATACCTCAAAACCGATGACGGTTTTTAAAATCGTGAAAGTTTTGAGGGTTAAGGATTTCTATCCATCCAAAATCGTTAACATATTCTAAATTTTCGTTCATATTTTTTTCAAAACAGTTAATGGTATAAACCGTTGACGTTTATGAAGACTCGAGGCCAAGTTTATGGGATCCATATAAAATGTTGGTGTTTAAACCAAAATCGGTGAGGGTTTGATCCAAACCGTTGACGGTTTCTTGAAACTGTTCACGATTTTGATTGAAAACCTAACGATTTTTTTTTTCAAAAACAAATGAGGGTATCCGGCCGTGATCCAAGAGAAAAAAACCCTCTCAGGCCCGACCCATAAAGACCCAGAGTCGGGTTGAGCCGGCCCAATCTACATTGACAGGTCAAAAAGTCCCGGGACGGGCCGGCCCAAGTCCGGGATTTTGACACCTCTTCTCATGCTTCATCGACTAGCTACAGTAAAAGCTGAAACTGAAACTCCCTACCGAATATTCAAGTCTTCTAAAGTGCAAGTGTAAGAATTTGGCCACTGCAAATGCCTTTAAATGGACTAGCAACCGGGAGCCTGCCATGATGCCATCCATTTTCACCTCCCATTCACGGCACGTCAAAGATAGGAAACTGACAAGATGCTGTGTTCATCTTGATATAAACATATTGGCAAAGCGGTGGACCAAATTCACCTCCTAGAAAATAGCAATGCTTGCACCCATTACCAAAAGATCGTCGCTCACATAAGATCCAAAACAGGTGCGACGTTTTGCACTAACTGTTACGCCTCAAAACTTTATTAGGTAGAACTAAAGGGAACGGCACACCAACCACTTCGACTGTAACGTTTGACTTATCGAGCACCATGATTTTCGCTATCCTGATCGACGAAACAAACTGGGTGACTAGATCATGCGCAAGAGTTACCAAATACACATTCATAAGATTGTAGCTAATAGTGAGAACAAGCAGGAACAAGTAGGACCTGGTGAAAATTATTGTGTCCGTGGACATGACATGTACCAAAGATCTTGAGCATCATCCAAGAAAAGCCAAGCAAAATGCCGGCCCCTGTGACAATGATAAGCTGAAATTACCTGTAGTTAGTAAAATACGACATACATTGTACACATGAATCATACAGGAGCAGCAATCGAAAACAACAACAATTCGTATTGAATATGTAAAAGCGACCTCATACATACGGAAAAACTGAAGTGAATGGTACGTGTATTTGATAAGCAGAGATTTAACCAACCTGACAGACCGATCAAAAAGTGACACCAATTGATGTGAAAACAGGAAGAGAACACTCCAGAAAGTGGAAGAAAAAACAACATTGTAGCTGGAAATCTAAGACTTTAATCTTTGGTGGTGGGGGAGGACAGAAATGAGTGAACGCAAAGTGGGAGACAAATGATACGTATGAAGAACTTTTTCTTTATCTTTCAGTCCTAAGAGAAGTGAGGGAAATCAAGAGAAACAAAGAAGCTGAATAACAAGTCACGTTGCATGATGATGTGCCAAAGCATTCATCGGTGCTGAAAACATGATAAAAGTGACTAGGTGGGACTATTCATACACATGGCTTCACTCAAGGCTCCTACTTGCAACAAGATACAACAACTCATATGTTCTAGTCGAGGACCAAGTCACGACATTATATCGAATGTCGAATAAGAAACTGACTGACTGTGACATAGATCATAGATCATAGATCAAGACATTTTTGACATGAGCGGTGGATCAAGCTCTTAGCTAGGATATGAGTCTTCACTCGTCCACTAAATTCACCTGATGACATTCAATTCCACATCCTTCCCCACCACAAAACCATGTCATTCCTATCTTCTGTACATGCTCTATCTGACTATCTCTATTCCCCATCACATCCAATAAAAACATTACTTAAACTTCAAGCCACTCAACTCTGCCCCTCCAACCCTCCTTATACCATCAAAAACCCACTTCAGATTTCACCTCCACTGATCCAAAAACTCCATTTTTACACTTGCCAGTTTGTAGAGTGAAATGGAAGCCATGAATGAGAGGGGAAAGGAGCTTGAAGCATATGGAGATCACAATGCAGCAGACAACCAGTTGTTCTCATCAGCACCAGAGCTTCCATGCAAGAAGCACCCACAATCATCCACAGATGGGATCTGTGCATATTGCCTCAGAGACAGGCTGCTAGAGCTTGTCGTCTGCGGCGAATGCGGAGAGCAACGGCCCTCCTCATGCTCATGCTCATCAGAGATCAGTTCCTCTGACCCCAACTCCACGGCCACGGCCGCAGAGCTTGTCAGCAGCAGGATCTCATTCCTGATAGAGAACGAAAATGGCGAACCAAAAACGAATGAGATCATCCAGAAAACATCAGATGGTGACAAGGGTAATGAGGTATTCATGAGTAGAAGCAACAGCAGCTCTCTTGGCAATGCAAATGCCAAGGAGAGAACAAGAAGAGGGATATGGAACATTGCTAGGGTCTTTAGAAGGAAGAGAAACAAAGGTGATCATGAGCCTGCAGAGAAAAGTGAGATCTTGGTATCTGATCTCATGGGCATGTCAAGGATCTCAAGATCAAGGTCATTTTGTAGTTTCCGGGCAGGAGGCGACAGGAGCGGGAGGTATGTCTTCGACAATGAAGACATTGTTGGAGTAGGTGTTTCTTCAGCAGCTAGAGTTTCCTCAAGTGTGATTGAATCAGCAAAGAGGAGCTGTTTCAGCGAATCAGAGGCAAGAATCAGCAACTTTGAATGGGAAAGAGACAATGCTGCTGCTTTTGTGCACAAAACAAGCAGCAGCAGCAGCATCTTCTCATGGAAAGAATGTGAGTTCATGGCCTGTGGTGATGATCCGAGGTTCATTGATCTGAAGCTTGATCTCACCTCAGAGGCGAAACCCGAGATCTCTGGTTTGAGGAGAACTGAATTTGGAGGGTCCTTTGAGAATGGTGCATGGAGAGGTGGTTTTAAAGAAAAAGAAGGAAACCAACACAAGGGGTGGAGGTGGTTTTTCAAGAGATCATCCAAGTTGGGAAGCCATAGGAGAGGAGATGAAGGCAGAAACAGTTTCATGTATTGAGCTAGGCAATGAGATCAAGGTGGAGAGGAAACAAACAGATTGGTGTTTTTGCTTATTTGTGTTAGAAGCATTGGAGATTTGATCATATTGCAAGTGTTACACCAGTGCCTTTTCCAAATCCTTATTGTTCTTTATGCACATAACACTGAAAAAACAAAAATGGGGTGTTAAGTGGATGATTGAGCATTCTTATCTAAGTTAAATTAAATGTCCCAAGGTTACCACGAAAACAAGATTTCTTATATTACACGCTGAGGAAATAAACAACTCAGAATGACTTTGAATTCTGATAACAGAGCGAAACGTACCTTACTAGTATGTGAGGGGGAACTGGCCTTGATACTATGATCTCCTTCAGCTGCCTCCAGATCCATCCGCTTCTAACCGTGATTCCTCATCAGTTTTCTCGCAGGGAAAAGGAAAGTGTCTAACAAGTAGAAACAATAATTTACTGGCGATAACATTCTAGCTGATGCAAAAGCAGTAGAGCAAAAGACGATAATATATAGAAAGCAAGGGCAACTTGATTTGGATATATTTAGATACGGATATATACTACAAGAAATGCGAAAGCACATATGAGTGGAAAAGTATGGCTTAAGTTTCTTTTGTTTGCCACAGAACAATATGAATGTTCCCTTTCGATGAGCGGATAGAACCAAAAGAAGCAAGTTAAAGACTGCTAGTGCAAGCAGGAGATCCTTCAAAAGCAAATGAAACAAACAACACGGTTCTGCAATCGTAGCGCTTTTTAGTTTTATGTAAGTTTTATTTTCGACGTGATACTATAATACACGATATAACAGCACAAGTTAGATCTATCATTTGGATAGGATGGTGGGCGATAGTTGGAGTTTCCCGATGGTTGCGGATGCAGTTTGGTTTGGATTTGAAGTGTTACAAGAAGATAGATCATTAATGGAGCAAGGAAGTATAATCCAAGGCCACTATTGTTAGGTTCCTCCATGGTCCCTCCAAGCCAACCCTTGTGTTCTCTATATACAAGGACGATAATGCTCGCCGAGCATGTTAAACCAGATTTTCAAGCTTGTGTACCAAAGCTTGTGGTTTGTATTAGAGTCGTTAGGCATATATGTCTGTCGTGTATGACGAACAACATACTGCCTTATTCGCAAGTTAAATGTTGGATATACAGAAGCAACAAGAGTTCGGACATGTAATCTCTGGAAGATATTGCATGCTCTGATATTAATATCATATCGATCCATCCTACAATTAACTAAAGGTTGCGACACAAAGCTTCCCAGTTTCACTCATCTTCACTGGCCTTGCCAGCGGCCCTCGACACAAAGGAATTTTTGCTCTTCCGACTCCACCACCAGCCCATCCATAAAAGCAGACCTTGTGAAATATGTGCTCGCACCGCAGCTCCCTGATCTCCGACCCTTGCTCGATTTCATACAAGCACTGAAGTACACTACGCACATAGCAGCTTCCTCACCCTGGTTTCCAGGATCACGCTCGTATCGCCTCACACGCAACTCGGTGTGCATCGACTTGATGAGGTCAAACAGGAGCAGATTTTTGAAGAGGATTTCAGCCATGTAGTTCATCAGGAATAGCAAGAGAGAGACTAGTAGTAGGCATATTAGGGTAAAAGATAAGTCATCTGTCTCAAAATATTAAAACAATTATGATCTGTTATAATAATATTTCACTGTCTTATCTCCTTCGTCCACAATTGTGATAACTTCGTAAACAGAATTCATACATATCTCTCACGATGACAACTACAAACGTGAAATGAAAGCATTGATTAATCAAATAATCGAATTTCTAATAACGAACGGAACACACGAGTATTGCAAAAATCCAGGCCGCGGGTTTGCGATCACTAACCTGCTCGACAAACTACTCCACGCAGCGATTTCCGCGATCTCAAAACCAGATCATCAAAGCAAAGTGACAGCGAGTTGGATGATTTGTGTGGGCAACTGAAGTAATGGGCTTTTTGGGCCGGCCTGGTGAGGTTTGTTTTCGTCCCGTTTCAGAGTTTATTGGGCCGATTTATCTAATCTGTTGTCTATGAGACCGGTTTGCATTAGGGCTGGGTCAATTTGTCTCGATCTGAATAGCGATACGTGGAATAATCTCAATTACAAGTATTGGACCTTTCCCAACCTTAAATAACTCAACGATAGGGTTTGAGGTTGAGCAAACCCGACAACGTGTTATGATGCTAAATTAACGGTTAGTAACCGTGATTTATGCGAGGTATTGGATATACATTTTCTAATGTGGTAATGTTGAGTTCTTAGATGTTCTAACATTAATCGTATTCAGTAAATGTCAGTAATACACTTGAAACTTACTATCTGAAAAGAAAAAACATTTTCTCATATTCAATGACTTAAATAACATGGGAATCAATTGGAATTTAATTGATTATTATCTTGTTGTACGTTAATCTAATAATTGAAATTTTTTATGTTTTTTTATCAATAATTATGATTATCTTTCATATGTGTAATACTCCTTATTTTTTCTCGTATTAAATATACATGATAATTGCATATATGGATTTGTTTTAATTTTGTGTATTGATTTCAGATGAAATATATATTATTCCCTTCGTTCGAATTTAATTGTAACATTTGATTTTCTTTATCATTCAATACGTATTTTAGAGAATTTCGTTTGTTTAAAATATATAATTTGAATTATCATTAATATTTTATGATAATTTTTCAAAAAAATAATATTTATTTGTCTGATGACACGAATCAAATTTGGTTTGTTAAAATTGAATTGTATCGGAGACGGAGCATCTTTTTACATATCCCACAAACCAGAACTGAATTATTGGTCAACACTTCAATGCTATCCAAAACCACATCGAGAATTCAAAATCCTCAACATAAAATAACCACCGAAAACAACTCAGCTTCACCAAAAACAGTAAAAACAACTCACCAACGTTGACCATAAAACACCTCATCAACATTGACCCAAAAGCCAACTCATAAACCATTTCAAATCATAACCGCGTTTCCCATTCCAACTCAAAAACACTCAAACACCCAAAACAGATTCCCTCCATTCTCTCCAAAACAAACCCAAAAAACAAATCACCACAAAAACCTCTCAATCTCTCATCATCATCTCATCCAATCCTCTCATTCATCTCACCACCCAAATGAGCAACCACAATCACCGTCCCCTTCGACCGGACCAACTGAACCATCTTCGCGAGATCTTCAACCGGTTCGACATGAACTCAGACGGAAGCCTAACCCACCTCGAGCTCGCTGCCCTCCTCCGGTCCCTGGGGCTCCGTCCCACGGGGGACCAAATCCACTCGCTCTTGTCCAACATGGACGCGAACGGGAACGGGTATGTGGAGTTCGAGGAGCTGGTGGACGCGATCGTGCCCGAGATGGACGCACAGATATTGATCAACCAGGAGCAGTTGCTGGAGTTGTTCAGGTCGTTTGATCGGGATGGGAACGGGTTTATTACGGCGTCGGAGCTCGCGGGGTCCATGGCGAAGATGGGGCAGCCGTTGACGTATAAAGAGTTGGCTGATTTGATGAAGGAGGCGGATGCGGATGGCGACGGGGTTATTAGTTTTAGTGAGTTTAAAAGCGTTATGGGGAATTCCGCGGCTGAGTTTCTTGGGTTGTCTGTTTCTTGATTGATGGATTTGTGATATGGTATGTTGAGTAATCTGAGGAACTGTCGTCGGTATCCTTTGCATAAGATGGTTCATTGGACAATTGGAATGTTATCGGGATCAATAGTTTTGAACAACTGGTCAAGCCTGTCGTTTCATAGCCGATAATGGATGATTCGGTCGTGGATAAGTCACATGAATTGCGTAACTCTCCTAATCAGGACGATTATTGTTCGATTCTAATGGGCCAAATCAGCTAGCAGCCTAGCACTCCTCCTATTTAGCCGATCTGACTAAGCATACATGTCCTGCCAATGAGGACTCGAACGTCCGATCATCACGAATTCCCGATGATACTGTCCTCAACTTCATTATATTTCTGATATATGTAATTCTGATCGCATATGGGGATTTACATAACAATCAACACGTTCAGTGTAACAGTGGTAGACTGGTAGCAGAGACATGCACAAATCTGAGTCATTTCAGGCAGAACCAAAGACGTAGTCATCGAATACTGTAAGAAAAAAGCTGTTTATATAAAAGAATCAAGTAATTCACAACAGGTTCCTATAGAAACTCTTGGATCATCATTCTTCAACGAAAGATGATCTCCGGCCTGATAAGGAGAAAAAGTAACACTTGCTTTCAAGATATTTACCGCTACATCGCCTATACATGCCTTGTTCATCATACTTCTGTACATAATCCTGCATACAGGTATGATCGTCCTAAGTACAACAGGCTTCGCGAGCTCCATGAGCTAACCCAACAGAAGCCACAAAATACTGTACATGTATTTGTTGTCAGCTCGTGTTATCTTCCATTCTGTTGTCTTTCCCTTGAAGCACGACCCTTCCTAGCAGCTGCGCGAGCTGTGAACCCAACAGTTGTTGGCCTTATCGATCTCTGACGAACCATGTCAGCATATTCTGGATCTTCAGATCTGCCCTCAAGCCTAATCCACTGGATCATATTGTGGTACAAAGGAAAGAACCTCATCTGAACAGCAGAGTATGCGAAGTAGGGGACCAGAGCCGCGACCACCATGAGCAGGGTCACGACCCAGAACCTGGGAGCCGGGCCTGCGGCTTCCACGAAAACCTCGTAAGCCGTGGTGGAAAGGTCGGGGTTTATGGCGCCATAGATCACAAGGAAGAGGAACCATATGCCAATGCTACCCCAAATGAAGATGTGTTGTACCAAGGTGAAGTACTGGACGAAGAGCGCCATCTGGCAGTTAACGACTATGACGACGCCCGTGTACATTGTGACACCAAAGATCTCGGACCCGACAGTCTTGCCGGCAGAGTTGAAGGCCGACAGGCTAAGAGCTTTGGCGCAGAAGAAGAATATGATGACCCCGCTGTAGACACCGTTGAACATCCAGGTGAATATCCGCCGCCAGCTGAAGAGCACGTTTTGGACGCCTTCTTGGTATAGTAAAGGGAACTGGGGCAAGTATGATCAATAAGCATAATGAGATAACCTTACTCAGGCAAAAGAAAACAAGTTAGAGCCTCTAGTGTGGGAGTTACCTTGCGACAGAAGCGTGCAGATACGTCCTGGTCCAGAACTCCAAGGGCAATGGGTGGCAATGATGTGAAGAACACATTGTAAAGCGACAGGAACCAGTCATTGTATGCCGGTTCTGCGGAGAATGATGTGAACACCTCGTACAGGAACACAGTCACTCCAAAAGTGATGTTCTTGTAGAAGAAGTAGCATATCTGGCACGGGAAAAACAAACATTCAGCTCGAAAAGAAAGATCTTTTTAGTCATCTGATTTTTCAACACTGCATAGAAGAGGGTCTTACCATTGACGAGATCCTTCTGTAACACCAATGGCCATGCACAAGTAGCAAGCGCTCCAAG
>JAOVYX010019371.1:0-15945 GCA_035668315.1 Drosera spatulata | reverse complement strand
AGATGTATCAAGACTTGAGGAAAAGCTTCTGGTGGGTGAATATGAAGAGGGAGATAGCAGAATTTGTAGCCAGATGCCTCACCTGTCAGCAAGTGAAGATCGAACATCAACTGCAACCCTTAGAAATCCGTACGTGGAAATGGGAATCGATTTCTATGGACTTTATTACCGGGCTCCCAACGACGGCCGGAGGGAAGGACTCGATTTGGGTAATCGTAGATCGATTGACCAAGTCGGCCCATTTTCTACCCATCAAGAAGACGTGGAATGTGAGACGACTGGCTGAACTATATGTGAGCGAGATAGTTTGGCTGCACGGAATACCGAGTTCAATCATATCAGACCGGGATGCTAGGTTCCAATCACGCTTTTGGAGGGGCCTACAGGAGGCATGTGGGACCCGACTAAATTTTAGCACGACATTCCACCCCGCCACCGATGGCCAAACGGAGAGAACCATACAGACGCTCCAAGATATGCTACGATCGTGCGTCCTTGACTTCACTCGATCATGGGATGCCTACCTACCACTTGTAGAGTTCGCCTACAACAACAGTTTCCATTCTAGCATAGGCATGGCGTCCTTCGAAGCTTTTTACGGTAGGAAGTGTCAATCCCCTATATACTGAGATGGTATAAAGGATGTGACCACCCTTGGACCGGACATGGTACAACAAATGGCAGATGTTGTCAAGCAGATCAGATCCCGAACAAAGACAGCACAAGATCGACAAAAGAGCTACGTCGACACCCGACGAAGGCCGTTAAGATGTCTCCCACTAAAGGGGTGATGAGGTTCGGGAGGAAGGGGAAGTTGAGCCCCCGCTACATCGGGCCGTATGAAGTACTAGAACGAATCGGAACGGTTGCCTATCGACTGGCCTTACCAGCAGACCTATCAGCAATACATGATGTATTTCATGTATCTCAACTCAGGAAGTACCTGGCGGATCCAAACCATGTTATCCAGCACGTGCCAGTGGAGTTGGATGGAACCTGTCTTACGAAGAATGACCCCTAGAGATTTTAGACTATCACGAGAAGACCCTCAAGAATCGGACAATATCCTTCGTCAAGGTTCGGTGGGCGAACACCGAGGCGTCGGAGGCCACTTGGGAACGTGAAAGGGAGATGCGTGAACACTACCCAGAACTCTTTCGAGGTAATTAGTCCAATTCCAAAAGTTGGTAGTTTAGACAATTTAGTTTCGAGGACGAAACTTTTTAAAAGTTGGTAGTAATGTAATAACCTAAAATATCGACGCATTATTTTTTAGCATTAATAATTAACGTTAAGACGAACGTAAATAAAAACGTCCAGTCGTATATAAGTGCTAAAAATTTTATTCTCAAAACCACATTTTAAATAAAAATATGAACTCGCTATAAAATTCTGAGAATTTTGATATATTTAGCTCTAGGATTTGATAAACTAATTATACCAAATATAAAACTAAAAGATAACGCGATATCAAATCATCCTAAACTGACCAATCGGGGAGGGACACGTGTCACTCCCCTAATCATTATCCCTTTCCCTTTATTTCTCTCTGCATTCTTCCTCCTCCCTCTCCCAGAACCCGGCCTCCCCTGCCACACACCCACACCGCCACCCTGCCACGCCGCCTGGTCCGCCGCCGCCGCCGCCGCCAGTACCCAGCCACCCACCTCCCCTTCCCTTCTCCTCTCCTCTCCTCTCCTCTCCTCTCCTCTCCTCTCTTCCCCTTCCCTCCCCTCCTCATACCCCGCCACCTCCAGCTGAGCCACCAGACAGCCAGCCGCCACGCCGTGCCCCCCACCCCTCCTTCCTTCCTTCCTCTCCTTCCCTCCTTCTCCTCCCCTGCCGTGCCACCGTCTTCAGCCGCCTGACCAGCCACCGCCATCAGACGCCATCGCCAACGGCCAGCTTCGACCGTCAGCAGCTGCACTGCCGCCGCCGGCCACCCTGCCAGCCGTCCTCCCAGCCACCAGCCGCCCAAAAGCTGCTCCAGTCGGCCGCCCAGCAGCCATCTCCCAGCCAGCCGACCCCCTGCCTCACTGCCGCCAACCATCGCCCCACCAGCTGCCCGCCAACCGCCTTCAACCAATAGCCACCACGCTTACCCCCTTCCTCTTCGTGTGAGGTAACCCAACCCCTCCTAAATTCCTTGATCGTAATCTGAGGTTGCTTGTGATGCTGTGATTGTGTGATGCTGTGAATTGATGAAGTTTGGGACTGTGTTGAGACGATGACCCGCAGGTTGCGGTGAGTTTGGGAGATGAGGATGGTGTATGGGGTGATTGGTTGGTTGATAATCACTATTAGTGTAGCGATTGACGATAATTCAATACGAAATAAAATTAAATGTAACGTACTTGGCTATAATAACGAATCGTTGATGAATGAATGCATATAAATAATGGACCAAATATAACGTATATACTAATTCAGAATGGATATATGAATGAATAGAATAACGGGGCGAAGGATATGATACGCATTAATAATTTTGGTAAGCATAAGACGAACGAATTATACGAGATGGCGTCTGAGGACTTGCCAAGTGACAATGATAACTAAACGAAGTGGCATACGCCGTAAGTAATCTAAATATTAAACCATGTGCGAGGATAAGATTGGGACGAAGGGAGGATTGATGTTTCTGGGGGGAAATGTAGAATTATCGTCGAGGCACTGGACACCGGTTTGCAGGGACTCGAAGGTTGCGCAGGATAATGGGCTCACCCTGGCGACTTAGATGCTGGACCGTGCTTGCAGGTATGCCACTAGGGGTTGCTGGGCAGATGTTTGCAGGGATCCGGGGTTGTGGCAGGACTTAGCCCCCCTGGCGGCACGGGTGCTGGACAGAAGCTTGCAGGGAGCCAATCGACGATACGTTGATGTGATTGGGGAAGGATAGGCCTTCCATTAGATGGTTGTGATTAGGTCGTTGAGGCACTGGGCACTCGTTTACAGGGACTCGAAAGTTGCGTAGGGACATGGGCTCATCCTGACGACCTAGATGCTGGACAGTGCTTGCAGGTATGTCACTAGGGGTTGTTGGGCATATGTTTGCAGGGACCTGGGGTTGTGGCAGGATTTAGCCCCCCTGGCAACACGGGTGCTGGACATTTGCTTGCAGGGAGCCATGTGACGACGTCTGAGGTGATCTCATGTTGGGACTGGAAAGGATTTCCATTGATTGATTCGATATGGAAAAGATTTCCATTGCCTGAAAAGTGATTCTTGGGGTGTTACAGTAAAATCATCGGATGCAATCCAATTCATGTGTGTTTTTCTCTCCTACTAATTACTCTCCCTTTTTTCCTTTAAATATGAGAAGTAAAAAGGGATAATAAGTAAACTTACATTTCAATCGTTAACGAAGCAAACAGAAGACTTTTTTCAAGGGGTTTCTGCTAATTTTATAAGTACAAGGGGGTATGTGCAACTAGCAAAAAGTACAAGGGATGAAAGCGTGCTTATGTGGCTAGTTTGTACTGTGTTATGGCATATTAAGGTTTTGATAAATCGTGTTTAAGTTGAAATTACATGTGATTTGTGCATGAGGTAACATACATCTTTTTTTTCCCATCAGTTTTTGGATCTAATTGGGACATTATTATCTTTCAAAAATGCGAGACCAGCTTTGAAAAAATGCTTACAAAAGTCAGCATCTAGTGATTCTGGAAGCTTAACAAGGAATTTAAGTAGTTCTCCCAACATATAAAAATTGCCTTGTCCTCATCAATGAGCATGCTTTCCGAAAATTTTGAATTTCGATCATTAGAAAAGAAACCTCAAAATTCACACAAAAACTAAAATAAGAGGACTATCATATGAATAACTAAGCTCAAACTCTGACTTTCAGAAATCCGAACATATCAATTGAAGATTATCTTACAGGAGTATCTAGATTTCTGACGCCGCAACAACATATAGCTTGAGTAATTTGTCACCATATGCAAGAGAAACAGCAAGAACACCACCAACCCTCCACGTTCCTGAAGAAATAGCAACCGTAATTCAAATCCAGATTAAAGGTTTCATCATTAATATAGTATATGAAGGAATCACACTTTAAATAAAACCAGCATGGAAAATGAGTCAGCAAACAAAGGATAGGAATTAGCATTTGCCAGACCTACTACATTAGCATTAGCATTAGCATTTGCCAGACCAGAATTACTCAATTACTCTCCATATATAGGTCAGCAACTGCTAAGAGAAACATATTCCACTTTCATAAGATTCAGAGGCAGCAACAACATTTGCTCCTTCCAAGGGTCATATAAAGAAAGAGTTGTTTTTTGTTTTTGTTTTTTTTTTTTTTTGAAATTAAGTGGTTTTTCATATGTTTTCCTAAAGGGAAAATATTTTGCTTAGAGATGCTTCTTTAGTTATTGTCCTAAACACTTAGTTAGAGCTAAAGAGATTTGGTAAGGAAAGGTGATTCTCCTTCTCTCATATGTGGAGTTCTCGGTGTTTGGGTGTAGCTCGTTCTAGATTAGTGGATTTTTTCGTCGTCGATGACTGTTCATAATTTTCTCCCACAAGAGTTTCCACGTAAAATCTTTGTCTCTTTTATTTGTGTTATTTAATTCCACTTCTTGATGTTATATTTCATTTGTAACGGTCTATTTAATCCGCTTAGATTAATAAAGATAATTTACTAGTAACAGTAAAATCAAAGGACCTTACTCGTTACAAGTAATACATTGGTGGATAATCGTCACCCAAGGTCATATGACACTTTCCAAGAAATTTCACTCTACACGGTCATATGACTTTTGCCGCAGCGAGCTTAACTGCATAATGTCCCGGACCACCGCTTCTCTTATGGCACAAAAAGTGCATACTTTCAGGTGCTACTGTCACACTATCTGTAATTAGTCCATTCCCCAGAAGTGCATCTTGAAAGTTAGAGATAATATGAGGCAATATTGGCTACGACCTATGGGAGTATAATTTAATGACACTAAATATATATATGACTGGACTGAGATATTCTTTATTTTTTTTTTTAAAAAAAGAGCACAAAGCCCAATTAAATTATTCGTCAGGATCATATTTTTAAACTCTAAAAATATGCAAATAACCCCGATATAAACTCGGTTAGCTAAGGTTTCGTGTGAAATAAATCCGATTTTGGTTAAAGTTAGCGGAAAATATTTATTCCATTATGAACTCTTTCTAATGATACTTCGTTCCAAAAAATACGATTTATATTTAAGATAGAGGGCTAGATACTTATTTTTAAGCTTTATATAGGTTATATATCACTGTTCAATACGAGAAGGTTAAATGTCATTTCTCTTCCAAAAATTTAATAAACTTATGTATTTGACCTAGGGGTCTACAAAATCGTTCTCGATAGACTAACCCGGACCAAATATCGGACGAATCGGACCATTTCGTAGAGATATCGATCAAAATCGATCGGGACGAGAATTGTTTTTAAGATATCGGAATATCGATACAATACCATGTTTTTGCAAATGTCTTGGACCAACGAAATCGCATCGGACCGAAGAGGATTTGTGTTCATATAAAATTAGTTCCTATGTCTTGTTTGATGTGATGTGCATATTACAGTAGTCTTTTGCTCTTGTTATGGAGTAGTATCGTACCTTGTGGATTTATTAATTGTTGATTGTTCTGCTAATGAACTATGTTTTTGCTCTGTTTGTAATGTGTATTGCTCGATGCATCTGATTATGGTTTTGATAATAGATTCCCAACAAAGTATGTTTTGTGTAGTCGATTATTGTTGTTGATGTTCTCTTTGTAACTAAAATGTCTTTAAATTCATTATAGAATTCATGATTTGGTTTTCAATTCTTTATGGTCTGAACTAAAATGGCTTTTTTTTTTTTGAAAGTTCAACTAAATTGGTATTAGTTCCAATGAAACTGTTGCGTGTCGTTATGTGTGCAAATTAATTTTCCCTAAAAAAACGTAATATAGTGATGAGGGGTGTCGATCCCACGAGGAGTTAAATAATAAAGTTGGAATTATGTAGATATTATTAAGATGATGAAATATTCCTAGTCAATTAAGCTCAATAAAATTAAAAAAAAGAGGGGGAGGGGGGGATGTGTTGTTGAAAAGAAACAAAAAATTAAACAGAACAATGTATTAAACTAAGATGATTTAGTTTTAGATTTTTTTTCGAGAGTTTAATCTAATTTGACACAGCGTATGGCCTGCGTGATCTTCACTTGTCATGGATTTCAATTATAAACTAATATTTTTATCTCATGTTCTATTATGATAGGTGTTTGTTATTAAGATCGACAAAAGAGAGTTGTCGATAAAAACTATTGGTCACCGTAAAGCGTACCATAACCAAACTAACATATTTACTTTATGCCCAAATGAGAAAATAACACAGACTAAACATGTCGCATTATGAATATTTCTCTAGCACCACACAATATTGACTCAACACAGATTAGCGTCATATCATGCTTATTTTCATCTGATTATAGGTAACCAAAGAGAATGCCATTAACATATAAACTTGCTACAAACATCAACCAAAAGAGAATGGCTTGACTGCATATATACTACTTCTATTGTAATACCCCAAAGAAATGCTTAAATGATTTGATAGTACTACCTATACCAACAAGGTGCACCTTCTTTTTCGATAGCCCATCGCTTTAGAATTCCGCAGTTAAGCGTGCTTAACGTGGAGTAATGCAAGGATGGGTGACTTCCTGGGAAGTTTCCTAAGGCGTGCGCGAGTGAGGCCAAAACGCACTGAAAAGACTAGTTTTGGTCTATGGGACCAGTTGTCAGCCTGACGAGCGGTTCTTGGTGAGGACCCGGTAGCATGGATTTGGCCGGGGCATTACAGTATGGTATCTGCGACCGTGTGCTGGACCTGTGGACAAGAGGTCCAGGTCAGCCCCCTAGCGGGGGAAGGTTCTGGGGCTGTGTGTCGTGTTTGAAGTCGCAACGAGGACGTTGCGCTCTTTAAGTGGGGGTGTATGTAATACCCCAAAGAAATGCTTAAATGGTTTGATAGTACTACCTATATCAACAAGGTGCACCTTCCTTTTCGGTAGCCCATCACTTTAGAACTCCGCAGTTAAACGTGCTTAACGTGGAGCAATGCTGGGATGGGTGACCTCCTGGGAAGTTTCTCAGGGCGTGCACGAGTGAGGCCAAAGCACACTGAAAGGACTAGTGTTGGTGTGTAGGGCCAGTTGTAAGCCTGACGAGCAGTTCTCGGTGACGACCCGGTAGCAAGGATTTAACCGGGACGTTACACCTATGCACTAAGGTGATCAATCGTAATACATAGAATAAGTAGTTAGGGATAAATCAATACATAAACATGATACCATAACTTTTGAACATATAATTATTGAATTCAAGAATCATATCTCATAAAATCCATGAAAAAGATTAAATCACTAAGCCATACTCAAAGATTTACGCTACAACCGTCATATGAGAAATAAACTATAAGATCCATAGGTACAATCTAGAGGGGGGGAGGGGTGAATAGGTTGTACTAAAAATTTTCAGTGTAATGCAGTGGAATGATGAATTTCAATACATTAATGTTCTTTGCAGACTACTGAGATGGTCTGTAGCAGAGACTTAAACTTTGAGACTTTGTCTCTATTGCTGTTGTGATTGATTCCTAACAATTCTAATAACTTAAATCAATGAAAAAGCAAATGGAGAACATAGGATTTATACTGGTTCACTCGTTATCAACTGATAATCGAGAGCTTAATTCAATCTTCCCTTGACGACCAGTTTAGTCAATCCAAAAGACGAGTTCACTATCTTCTTGTTTTTGACTTACAAGACAACCCTTTTACAAGTTAGCTAACTTGTCAAAGGAGAAGAACCTAGATCCTTTGCACAAATCCTTCACTAGAGTCTGCTGCAGCTTCTGTTCTTCAGTGCACTAGTGAACTGTCTTCTTCCTGTTTTTCTTCAAATTAGCTCACTTGAACAGTTTTTGAATTCAGATTGATTTTTGCACACTTGTACGTTCAGTTTCTCGTTCAACAGCACTGTTCCTTGAGCCCTTGATTCCCTTTTATAGGCTGAGGAAATGAACCCAAGACTATGTACTTGACCTGATGATGACAGCTTGTCACATGTGATCCTTCACTGATGTTGATAGCTCATCTTTTTCTGATCCCCGTACTGTCAATCTGAACCTCAAATCTTCAATGTGATTAATCCTCAAACTTCTGCTCCAACCAAAACAATCATCTCTATTGTATTCCAGTCTGCACTCAGTATCGTTGAGACCTCGTCTGCACCCAGTCACTGCTGCAACCCTGTCTACAACCAGGTCGGATGCAATCCATGTATTGTTTTGTTGGTCCTTGTTTGCAAGTTTAATCCTAGATCATGAAGTATTTGCAGGTCTTTTGTTGTCCATGCATGTCTCAACTGCTTAGCCTAAACTCTCTATAGTACTCTGCATCTGGTGGCTCACAATGCTCTCTATCTGTAGCCTTCTGTTCTCTAGCATCTGACCTAGACTGCAGATACCTAACTAATTTCCAGCATAAGCATACCAACAACATCATGATTAATACTTCTAAGTTTTGTTAATCATTTTCTATACAACTGGAGGGATTGCACATTCCTATCATGAACAATTCATGAAATGATAACAAAAAGTCATTACAAATCAGAACAAATAAAGAAAAGAGATACTAAACCCTAGACCAACAGAGATTGGTCTAGATGACGGCTGATGATAATCACTTCAATGGTGGAACGTAGCGTAGTGTAGATCTCATTCTTCCTTGACGTAACTTTCGATGTTGTCCGTGGAATTCATCGTCTCGAATTGGATCGGAGGCTCTTCCCTCTAGAAAACCCGATAAAGAACTCTCTAAAAAATGATATTTCATCATGGGTATTTATAGAAAAATAAAAAATAAGTAATTTTCCTCAAAATAACGAAGATAAGCATTGCAGATCTGTGGCTAAACACGGCCCGTACCAAGAAAACACACCAGCATGGCCCGTGCTTAGGAACTTTTGGAAATCATGTCGCACGGGCCGTACATTGCAAGCACGGGCCGTGCCAAAGGACACAAAATCAGCCAATTTTCAAACTCGCATAACTTTTGTAATCTAGCTCCGTTTTTGCTCCGATTTATTTTCTTTTCTTTCTAATAGATAGTAGAATATGAAAATCATCTCCAAACCTCCACAATCTTCTTGAAAACTCCAAAATATTCATTACACCAAAAAGCTTCGATTTCTTCAGCTCTGTAACGAAAATAAGTAATACGATAGTATCGACGCTTGAAATAGTAAAAAAAACTAAAACAACACAAATTAACAGAAAAACTTTACACAAACAAGCAACTTTGACTAAGGAAATAATGCGTGTTTACACATACATCAGAAACATGGAATATTGGACTTTCCGTCCCAATGAACGCGTGTAACGATATTGAAAAGTTGGGACAAAATGAGATTAAAAATTTTAGAAAAAACTAAAAACTAGTCGTTGCCTCTTTTGTTCTTCAAAATAATCTCAGCCTTTCATTTCAGTAAGAAATTATCTAAAAACCAGCACTAGATGCTCTTGAAAACGACCTAAGATTTTTCAGCCTGTAAAACTGTGCACAGAAATTTTGTCTTGTACTGAGCTCTGTGTTCTACATTGCTGATACGTTGTTAGTAGAACGCTAAGCTTTCTTGAAGTACACTCTGCTTCCTGAAGTACACTCTGCTGCCTTATTCAACTCTTCTGACGAGAAGATATTATCCAAGCAATCTGCACTCTATTGATATGTTGATATTTTTGAATCTGAACATCTGCTTCATTGGTGTCTTTCTCAAAGCTATTTCGCTTATCACTAATTTCTATAGACCTATTGTCTGGTTTAAAAGGTAAAAACTCATTTTGGATTGTCCCTAAACCTATCTGTGAACAACTTGATCACAAACCTAGAATCAATAAATTTATTCTTGTATGTTCTCCCACACACATGGTTGTTGTCGAAGGCCTTTATTTAGAAACCAACCTCAAGACATGGTGAAACATGAATTCTCCATAGGCAATGGCTAGTAGCTTGACTGTCATTAACAGTTTCTTTTGTCACCCTTCTGTTCATCTTCAATATTTTGTTTGGATGAGCATACTTACAAACAACATGATGTACCTATTCTCATTCCTTGTGTTTTCAATATCATAGTCATCATTCACATTCCAGTTTATCAATGTCTTCCTAAACTATTATGCAATTTTGAACATCATGCCTACTACAAGCTGTGGATTGTCCATGGCACTGCCATTTAACCAATTAAAATTTTTTCTTAGGCTTATCCTCATCAGAAATTATTAGGTGAACCAATGATTGATGCACTCTCCACATCAGACAACCATTCTGGATCATCCCCATCACCTGGATCAACTCCATCACCTTGATTAACCCCATCACTTGGATCAGTCCTATCGCCTGGATCCCTCGTTTCAGTTGGATCATGCCTAATTTTCTTATCAGCTGCTTCACCTTGGACATCTTCTACCTCATCATCTCGAAATACATCATCATGATCCTCACTTGTACCCTCATCTGGCCAGCTCGGTATAGAACTGCACTCACTATCATTATCATCATCTCTAACAGCATCATCACTTCCTATCCCATTATCTTAAGGCTCCTTTAGTCTTTTTTCTTCCTGTCCTACATCACTCCAACACAATTGTCTTACCAATAAAGGTTCGGCTTCTCTAAGTTCCTGATTTTTTTCTAACCTTATCATTAGGAGTCACAGATGAAGTGGTTCATCAGCAACAAGATCAACATATATGATAAATAAAGATCCATGAGAGATGTGCTCTAAGCAGTGAGCGAAGTCATCATCAGTGTCACACGATCTCTTCCCTTGATCTAATGTGCAAGCTTTTGGTTTCACAAATCAAAATTTAGCAGCGTTTGACCCCTCCTCCTTAGTCCTATGAGAATACAGCTCATTATGCATGTCAACCAGACCAAAATTCGACATTCTATCCGAATCAACATTAGAAAACGAATCAACATAACCATCTATCCTTAAACAACCACTCAAACCTACCAACATAATAAAATTATAGAGTGACACCTCCTTCATGCACAAACATGCTTCAAAACCTAAGAAAATCCAGAAAACTCAAATCTAAATGCCACAGATCTAAATAAATACGTGCATGAACAACAAAATTCAAAAATTCTACAAGAACATACCTTGAACACCACTTAAACCACACTTAATTGCCTTAACTCAAGCTAGATTTCAGGAATTTGCTTCAAATCTCATGTCTTGCTCATCTCAGATTCAGCACCGATAGCTTTCTCTTTTGTTTCCTAATGAATTTTAGATAGCATATTATCTATTTTCACTCTTGGCAGGTGGTGATAAGAGAGAGAAGATGAACATTTAATTAGTAAAAGATAGGGTAGTCTTTTTTAGTAAATGATTGAGTTAAGGGCCAAAACGAATGAAAAGGGCGATCTACACATTTTCATAGATAAGGGAGTTAAGTGCTCCCGTGTGATAATTTGATGGGTTATATGGCAGTTTTTGCTTTCATCATATCTTCGTTTATATTTTCAACAACTTTCAGCAGTTTTTCTATCTCATTCATTATCCTCAGAAGTAGGGATTTTTGTAGAAAATGATCTATTCAATAGATTCCCTATTCCTATCCCAATATCACTCCCTGTTGGTGTATGAGTTGGTATATGTGTCTTGGTATATATGATGGTGTTACGTTTTGTAGTTTGGAGTTTGTTTTGTATTGTGTTACGTTGTTGCTTGTTATATGCTGATATGCTGTATAGGAGAGTATGGGAAATAAGGACACGCATTCAGTTATGATAGGTGGTTGGTATAGAAGTATGGTTGTATAAATAGGTGGTTGTGACAGTTCACATAATACAAGAAACACATTTTCTCTCATCTTTGTCTTCTCTCTCTCACATATATTTTCTCTCTCGTCAATGGCGGTTGTTGATCTCTGGTTTGGTTGAATCTAGCTTGTATTTGATGATCCTTAGTGTGATAACACTCCCTATCTTTTAATTCATTCTCCACTTCTGCAGAATCAAATTATTATTCTTTTTATCTTCATTGTATTATTATTTAATACTTTTAAAATTATAAAAATAATAATTATTATTTAAAATAAACTTTTACACTTAAAAATTATAATTTTTTTAAAAATTGAAAATAAAAATCATAATTTATTTTTAAACATAAATGTAAAATTCATATAAGTGATTGTCCTTCACGAAAATTGTCTAAAGAACTAAATTCAAAATTTAAAATATGAAAATAAATATCAAAATCATTATATGTAAATATAATCTTGACACATCGTGTGTCAAGGGATAAAATAAAGACTAAGATTAAAGCAATTGAGATGAAGGATTGAGGTTAAATTATCCTGTTTTAATCTTAATAATTTACCTATATGTTTAAATCTCAATCGTTGGATCAGGACTTGACACATGTTATGTCAAGACACATATTTCCTTTTCCCAAGTATAAAATATCGATTTAAAAAATCAATATAAAAAATCTGAGGAATAAATTGAATCCTCATATAAAAAAAATGATATTATAACACTATATATTATAAATAGGAATATGGTTAGGGGAATTGTGCTAATGATCTTACCCCTTTCTTTCTCCTTCAATAAACCGGTGGCGACCTGCGCCCAAATCCATTGACCCACCAAGAAATTCATTCCTCTCACACAAGTGTCCCAACGCGCATAAGTCAAATTACCCATCAAAACTTCCCTTAACTTCCCTCAATTTTCTTTGTTGTTTGTGCTTTTTCGGCTCAATGGGTTGATTTAATGAATTAGGGCTCATTCTAGTTTCGTTGTTGATATGATATTGTATGCATTTTTCATGAGGGTTAATGACTACTCTTCTTTGATTCTGTTTGAATATCGAGGTGGGATGTGGTGAGGTGGAGGTGGGTTGAATTGGGTTCAAAACCCTAGCTGGGTCAATGAGTTTCTGGATTTGCTGACCTGGTAGTCGAAATTTTGGTAGGTTTTGTGTTGAGAATATGAGATTGGGTGATTTGTGATGTGGGTTTTGGGTTTTCTAGCTTACGAGTTGGGAATGGTTGCTTGTGGTGGATTGGATTGATGGTTTACGTTTTTTTTTTCTTTCCAATTGGGGCATTTTGGGTTTGCTGGTTTTGTTTGGATAGTGGCCTGATTGTTTTGATTGTTATGCTGCGGAGTGTGACCTGATGTGATCTGACTTGGATAGTTGGTTTTTGGCCTGTTGTTGTTGTTTTTGATGCTGAGTTTGATAGTTTAGAGAAGATTTGTGCTTTGTGATTGTAACCTCAGTCATGTGTCCATTTTTTTACTTTTGATTGTCTTTTTGTTTATGAAGTTGGTATAGCTTGTTTTGTCCTCCTTGGATCACTTGAGTCATACTCGGTTGAAAGATTGCTGTCGTGTTTGATGGTCTTGATGGTGGCAACTGGCAAGGGCTTCAATCCTCATTTATTTGTTATCCATCCCTCTTGACCCTGTCTTCCTCTATCCTGGCATGCCTCGATTTGTGGGTGCTTCCCTGGTCGTCTTGAAGGTCAAGGAGGAAGAGTTGGTGGGATGCATTCAGTATCTGTTTATTACTCAATAAATGATTGGGGCCGGACAGAAAATAGCCAATATCGATTATCGATGTCCCCTAATCTGACCTCACCCTTCCTCCGACTCCACCTCATCTCATCTCCCCTCTACTAAAAACACACAAACGGGTCTCTCTTTGTGCTTCACCACACCCGCTGCCGCCGTCCGTCGCCGTCCACCGCGTCCATTAGCTGCCGGCTTCAACTCGGCCTTCAACTTCGACGTCTTCGCTCGCGGTTTTGAGTCCGTGTAAGTTTTTTGTAGCTAGTGTCTACGTCTATGTTGTTTTTTGTTAGAAATGAAGGAGACATTTTTGTCTTGCTCGATTGAATTGTAGTAATTGACGATCGAATTTTGCCTTATATTTTGAGCTGAGTAGAATTGATTGTTTGAGATGGAATTGGTGATTTTTGGGGTGATTTTGATGTGTAGTTAAGGTTTGTTGTTTAGGATGGTATCATGAGAGTATCTTTGAGTTGAATTCGGTGGGTTTAAAAATGGTGGGTATTTTGAGATTTTGGGTGGTTTAAATTTGGGAGGTGCTTTATGTTTGAGGATTGAAATCTGTTGTGAGATCATTTATATTGGATGTTGGTTTGGAGTGAAACTTGTTAAAAATTGAGCAGTGTTACAAAATGTGTGTCAGTGTGTGTTGGCTTAACATTGGTTATTCAATACAACAACAAATGAAACCTTTATCCCATCAAGTGGGATCGGCTACATGAATACGACGGCGTCATTCCAATTTGTCATGTACATCATCTTCTGTAAGATTATGATAGGCCATATCATACTTCAAGGTTTTTCTCATAGTGTTTTTAGGTCTTCCTCGTCCTCTCTTGACACGTGCTAACTCCTAAGCTTCACATCTCCTAATAGGAGCTGTGACTGATCTGCGTTTCATATGACCATATCATTTTAGTCGTGACTCCCTCATCTTATCTTGTACTGAAACCACTCTCACTTTCCGTCTGATTACTTTATTTCGTATCCTATCTATTCTTGTATGTCCACACATCCATCTTAACATTTTCATCTCGTTTACACTCATCTTCTGTACATGCTGTCACTTAATTGCCCAATATTTTGACCCATACAGCATCGCTGGAACATTGGTTCTTCAATATTTAGATATATTAATGCACATGCTATATAGTTATCAAAAAAAAAAAAAGAAAAAAAAGAAAAAAGAAAAAGCAAATGTAATATATGCTTGATTGTATGAAAAAGAAAATGATGTAGAATATGTTAATGTAGCTAGATATTTAAGAACATTGGCCTACAGTTTTGCTCAATTTCAATCACGACTTCATGAATTGAGGCCATACTTGGATTTATGAAATGTTGGAACATGAGCGAACTATGCATGATGAGTGTTTCGTTTTCATTTCTAAGTTCTGTTTAAGCATCAAGTTACCATAGTCCCTAGAAAATTTTGCTTTTCCTTGGTTTATGATCCTTGGTTTGCTTTTCCTTTATGAGAGAAAATTTTGCATCAAACCGAAAACACTTCTTCCAAAAAAAGAGGTAAGCAAAATAAATCGTTATCTAACCTGATCGTAAGCAGCCAAACCCGAATCGCACGTATCTAGAACTAGGCAATTAGAGGTTAGTAGTGAAATAATGATGAAGTGTTTTATGATGTGTATTGAAAATTATAAACGTCAAATCTCATCCTCTCAAGTCATACTATTTAAGATGATATTTCGAAGAAAATGCTGTTCAATGTCTTCTTTTATATTTGCAAATATGTAAAATGATTATTTTTTCCAAAGACTAAAAGTCCCGATCAGTATTCTTTAGTAAGTTTCATCCACTACTGGTCTATTCTCCTACTGGTTTTCCTGTCCAATCTCCATTTTCTTCCCTTGCACCAAATCTACAAGCACTGGTAGCGCCCGCATCGAAATCCCCATTTCACCAGTTGCTTTAAATCTTCCATCTCAGATCTCATCGAACACTACCTCAACAAACCAAGGAGTGAAATGGGGAGCAGTGCTTTGATTGTGTTAAGGGGAACATCACCCGTTTTGCCTAGCATTAGCAAAGGCTGCTTCTTGGGGAGGCTATCGTGTTGCAGGAGAATGATGCAGCGAGGCTACTCAGTTAGGTCCTCACTCGAACCTCCTGATGTTGCTCGCCTTGCTGAAACTGCCCGCATCTCTCTCACTCCTCAACAGGTAAGTATGAAATTAGGGTTTCTCAACTGTTATTGAATTGAGGAGTTTTCTTATATGATCTAATCTCGGGTCTTTTTTGTCTTTGTGTGTGCGTGTCTGCTGTTTTGGGGGGGGGGGGGGGGGGGGGTGTTTTTAAGTTT